>BPLQ01007411.1:0-10304 GCA_021605075.1 Caerostris darwini
TTTGCGAGATCTCATCACCCTGTGAAGACGGCGGTCTTGTTTGGCTGTAAAAATTTTTGGAGTGGCGTAAAATAGATTTAGGAGGTAGGGTGGGATCATTGAAAAAGTGGGACAAACATTGCTAAAAGGAAAGGATGGAAAGCCAGTGAAGTTTGTATTCTTAATTTGCTTTCGCATATCATAAATATATATTTGTTATTTTAATTTCTTAATGTTTTAGGTAATCACAGAATAGCAACTTGTTTAAAGGTAATTGAAGATTATATGTGAATATGATGCTGTATAAGCAACATATTTTACTTAACTTTATTTAAACTCCGTTATTACATTATCATGAGAATATTCGTATCTCATATATCTCATATATCTTTGCAACAATATGCATTTACTCCCGCGGAAATAAAATTTAATTCTGCACTATCATGTGTATTTTGAGCTACCTTGTGTTGCTTATCCCCTTGATTTAGAATCCTAAACCAAGTCCAGTAGATCATGCTGCATCAATAGATTGTAAACTGTCCTCCCCTCATTCAACAGTTGCCTCACAGAGGCACCAATACAATCTATGAGATATGCGATCGAACAATGACAAAGGGCATATGTCTTCTCGTCTCCATTGAAGGTCAAACTCTTAATGCGGCCAGTCCTAGTCTAGCTAAAAAGCCGTTTGAGCAGGTCTAGGACAGGGAGCACTGTATGGACATACCAGGGTATTTAGCGGCGTACCATGCATGAATTGGTGGCGACCTCCAAGAGGTATTCACTCTGGCTAAAGTCATGGAATGAACCTCTGAAGCTAACAGATTGGAAGAAGAAGCTTTGGGAAGTTCGCAACCTTCCCTAGCGAGCAGATCAGCAATTTCATTTCCGTAGATGCCCACATGGGAGGGAATCCACTGCAAGCACACCGATCCGATCTGGTCCAAAACATGAGTTACCTTGTAATATCGTAAAGCAAACATGAGTTCCTTTTTGATGTTGTACATCTAAACACAGTCACTTCCAATTGTTTCACAGACATTTAACTTGATGTCCGCCAGTATCAATGAGACTTGGTCAAGTAGTTAGCTTTCTTGAGCTCGGTATCATAGGTTTCGTGTTCCAATCTTGGTGGTATCATGGATGTTTATAACAGTTTTGAAATCCACCTTGGAATATACTATAGAAAAGACGAGTTTCCTCATCATTTTGTACATCTGGACACATTCATTTCCTATATTTCCACATATATTTAACTTGATGACCTCCAGTGCCAAAGGAACTTGATGGTCAAATTGTCATCTTTCTGGCTCTCGGAGTCACATTCGTCACTCTGAGTCGTGTTCAAATCCCGGTGGTGCCATGGATGTTTGTAGTGGTTTGAAATCCACCTTGCAATATACTGAAAAACACATGAGTTCCCCTCATGATGTCGTACATCTGGCAACAGTCATTCCATGTTGTTTCACACATGCACATTTAATTACAGGTCCTGCAGTACCAAAAGGAGCTAATGGCTGAGTTGCATGGGTTTTGATGCGTCATAGGGATAAAGTTCGAATCCCGTCAGTGCCATGACTGTTTGTTAGTGATTTGGAATCCACGTTAAGCTGTTGGTCCTCTCTAAGTAGCCCTTGTGTGCACAAATATGACCATAGAGTGAAGAACCAACATCCTCATTAAAAACAAAAGCAAATTTGAACTTAGTTTCAATTTGAATAGTTTTCTATTGATAAAAATGGAAGACTGTTTCCCAATTTATCGACCAAACTTGATTACCCTTTCTTATATCATTTCCATGTCACGCTCATGTCTATGCATATGCATCTTAAAAAAATGGAAAGAATTAGATGATGCTTTTAAAAACTCTTTAGTGCAAATATTCTATTTAACATATATTGAAGTATGCTTTGAAGGGATAAATAAAATATGAAAAATCATAGATTGAAGGCTGGTTTGAACTCATAAGTTAAATGATGTCAAAAAGTATAGATTTAATATAAAAGGATAATAATGCTAGTAATAAGAGAATTCAGTCTACTAATCTTTGAACCCTTATGGCCGGAACGATATGGTCGAACTGGTTTGGGCCTAATACAGTCTTGTTCGATCTATAAAATCTACATAAAAGCTCATAGCATATTTAAAAGCAAAACATTTTTGGTTGACTGTACTCGATTCAGGAGACTCTGTATTAAGCAATTATTATTTATATTGTGGAGAACAGATATTATAATCTTCAATAAACAAATGGTTACTGACTCGATGTTTGTTGATTCTAACAAAGGCGAGTTTGAAATGATGCGGGCTTTAATGAAATATTCTGGTTGAGAGATATGAATATTTTTCTTTTGTTATAGTAGAAATGACATTGGTGTTTTTTAATAAGCATATCAGAAAAATATCGGTTTTTCTATAACTAGTTCTAAAAACATGAATGTTGATGTGATACTTAACTATATTTCTATATACTAGATAGGAATTGGACACGTTGGAATGTTGCCCTTTTATGAAATTGGAAAAAACGGGATGCCAATCACATAATCGTTAATAACTTTGATTATCAAATCTGTTTCTTCATATTTATATCATTCACAACACCCAAAATTCGTTAAAATGGAAATTAAAACAATTATATTACACTGAAATATACCATTTATAATATGGGCAGACAGGTCTGTTAGATAATATGTTTGATTTCAAAACAAGATTAAGTGTATTTGAAATAAAACATTAATAATAAAGAGCCAGAGAGGCCTTTTTTCGATATTCGATCTCAGTGACGCTTGTTACAAGATTGTAACAATACTTGTTGTGCAATACAATTTTTTACGAAGAATCTCAGTAACCTCATTCTTTAATTTTCTTTTCTGTTGTTTCTCATTTTTTATAAAAAATCTTGTTATCTTCCCAATTCCAGCGTGTCGTGATCTAGTCGATAAATAGCTCAAACAATAAAGTCTATTTTTTTTTTTAGTTGTTAGGAATTTTGTTGTTTATTTCATTTCATTCACAATAATGTTCAAAACACATGCAGACAATTTTTCAAATTTGACAAACTGTCATGGATTAACGAATTTTGAGTTTTTTTAGTTTCTCTATTATGATTTATCTTTTATCATTACAGTAGTCCATTAAGGAATTTATCGCTTATCATTATGCATTACCCATTTAACAGTTTATTGCTTTATCATTACAATAATCCGCTAACTAATGTATCGATTATCACTACCCAGAAAAAAACGTACTTGAAATAAACCATTTTTAATATAGTTCAAAAGAGTTGTTTTTTAGTGCGCTACATTTTAAAACCAGGATAAACGCATTTGAAATAGACCAGTATTAATACAGGGCCTCCAGTATTATGCAGTATTAATACAGAATGCAGTTGGATAGACGTTTGCATAACATTTGGATAAATTGAGTTAAAGCAATTTACTCGAGCACCTCTTCAAGCCAATTTGTATTGCACATTGGAATTAGATTCTCTAATTCCTCAACAGAGTATTTGAGATCATCTTACAATACAATGCCGTTATTAGCACAAAAAGTGCCTTCATTCTTACTCATTTTGATGAAAAAATTAATAAGTAAGTAAGTATAAGTAAGAAAATGCAACTGGTCATAAGCAATAAATGATATGCAGCTCCTCGCAGGTGTTCTTGGTACTGAAGTTTGTTGTTGTTTATTATCCCACTTGGTCGAAAGCAACATCTAGACCAGGATCGCCAAACCAAATGATCTTGCGGGCCACTTTAGACTCCGCGGGCAGCATATAAAATTATTTATCCCCATATTAGATTTAGATCCACTATGGACATTTTTTGGAATGAAACACTGAAACAAAATGAGTTATTATTTTTGTGTTTAATGTTATTCTTACACGTAAACATGGATAATATAATAATAATGATACTAAACGCACATTGTTAAGAAATATATAACACTGAAAATGAAATAAAAAAATATATCAATATAAAGGAAATAAAAAAAGAAATCATTAAAAAATATTTATTTTACTGGTGCGATATTTGTTTCTCCACTCTTTCACTTAGCTTTTGCAAATCGATCTCAATTTGGTATTTGCACATAGTAATGGGTATTGCAGGTCCGTTATGTTTGGGCGTGTTTTGTGTTGGGTCAATTTCGATTTCGGAGAAAAACGATTCACAGGTGTAAGTTGAACCAAAAGCGTTAACAACTTCAACTAAGAGTCTGGTTTACTCTGCTATCGGTCACTGAGGTCACTAATTAACCTGTTATATTAGATGTTCCAAGATGACTCGCATCATGATTTTGTAGAATACAATTTCATTATTTTGCGAATTTTGTAAACAAATCAATAAATCGGGTAATATCCATTCATATAATCACAAGAATATTATTTTAAAATCACACTTAATTTTTTCTCATGATTTCGACAGTTCATTTTTTAATATATGGATGCGCACATATTGTATTCATTTTCACAATTTTTGGCCATTATAAAATAAGTATATTTTCAAAAGTCTGATAAATCTCTATGCAAAAAATACTTAATGTGGGCCGCGGGTTGGTCACCCTTGCGCTGAAGCATTATAAAAAATTAAAATAAAAGTGGAGTTTTATGATATGAGGAAACCCATTAAAAACAAAATCTTCACTGCCTTCCCATCCTTTCCTTTTTCGAATGGTTGTCCCACTTTTTCAGTGATCCCACTACACCTCCTAAATCTATTTTACTCCACTCCTAACATTTTTACAGCCAAACAAGACCATCAACTTGAAAGGGTGGCGAGATCTCGCAAAAAAATAAACAGTTCAAAGCCCAATATAGTTTATCCAGACGCTTCCAGAGAATAATAACTCAGATAATTTTAGTTAGAAGTTTACTCGGAACCGTATTAAACAAATTGTGAAAGGACAGGGACCACCCCGTTCCTTTTTGGAGGGAAAGCAAAACTGTAAGTTACGTTTCTCAGAGATGGCAACATGCCAGTATCGTCTGCTGCTACGTGTTTCTTTTTGAAGAGGACAGCGATTTCGAATGCTAGAAGTGTTTCTGGAGTGTTTGGAAGGGGGAAAACACAAGGGGTGGGAAGGTAGATTGAACTGAACTGAAGAAGGGATGATATATATTTCGAAAAAGTTTAAATTGCCTCCTCTTCTGTGCGGTTGAAAGAAAAATTAAAAACGCTCGGAAAGATTCAGAAAAGAATTTTTTTCATTTTATTCAAATGCATGGTTCGAAGGTTTGCAAGAAAATATTAAAAAAGGCGCTTAAATATTTTTACCAGCATGTAGAAGTTTTAGAAATATAGCAGTTTTAACTACGTCTGTATAGATATTTGGAGTATAAAAGATTTCATCGATAGGATTAAAAAAAGAAGAGTATTTCATACCATTAATCTTATATGCCTCTTAAAGTTAAGTTTATCTTAATCCGACGGTTTAAAATTAAGTGTTTAATATTTTAGCCTTATTGAGTTTCGTAGAAAAGACACTTATAATGAAAGGAAAAATAATGACTTAAAGATCCATTTACTTAATGTGTATTTTTAAGATAAATGACAGAAATAATTAAGTAGATTAATAGCATTAAAATTGTTCTATTTTAAACAACAGAATGTATTCTTAAAATTAGAGATCGATATTCAGTTATTTATGAATTATAATGAAATTAAATCAGAAGAGAGTAACTATCAATTAATATGTTGCATTAAAATAAGTAATTAATCTTGATTTAAACAATTTAGCATGTCGAACTCTTCGTGTCCTTTTAAATTTAATTGTAATAGTTATATTCTTTTAAAAGTTTAATGTATTGATAGTTATTAAAAAAAAATATTATCAAAATTTAAGTGGTTCACATTAAATAAAAGCATCATCCTTATGAGAGGCTCAACAGGCCGTCTGCCTACTGCCATATTTCGAAACAAATATTTTTTCTTTTTGCGGCGTAAGGATTTTCAGCCCCTACGCCCAACAGTCATATTAAATCGGGACCTAAGGTTTAAAGTGGATTCCGAAACACTACAAGTATCCATGGTACCACAGGAAGTCGAACACTAAACCTGTGATACCCAACCCCAGAAACTAACAACTAGACCATCAGATTCCTTTAGTACTGGAGAACATCAAGATAAATGTGTGCATGAAACAACATTAAATGACTGTTGCTAGATGTACGATATTACGAGGAAACTCACGTTTTCTTTAGGATTTTGCTAGGTAGCTCAAAATACTTTGTATTCGAATTTGAAGAATTAAAATTTTATTGCCTAACGTGTTAATGCGTATGGTTAAAAAGAGATACAAATGCGAGATAACAGATTATCCCGAGAATATCCGTAAGAGATTTTAAATAAAGTTTAAACAAATATTTTGCTTGATACAGGAACACATTCGAATAGAATCTTCAATGAACTTTTCTCAGTCGGCTATTCGGCCAATAGCTAAAGTATTATAAAAAGTAGAGTTTTATGATATGCGGAAAATCATTAAAAACAAAATCTTCACTGGTTTTCCATACTTTCCTTTTCGGAATGATTGTCCCACTTCTTCAATGATCCCACTATACCTACTAAATCTATTGTACGCCACTCCTAACCTTTTTACAGCCAAGCAAGACCTTCATCTTCAGTGGTTGGCGAAATCTCGCAAAAATAAACAGTTCAAAGCCCAAAATATTTTGTCCAGACGTTTCCAGAGAATAATAACTCAGATAATTTTAGTTACAAGTTTACTAGGAACCGTATTAAACAAATTGTGGAAGAATAGCTGCTTTTTTGGGAGGGAAAGCAAAACTGTAAGTTATGTTTCTCAGAAATGGCAACATGCCAGTATCGTCTGCTGCTACGTGTTTCTTTTTTGAAGAGGACAGCGATTTCGAATGCTAGAAGTGTTTCTGGAGTGTTTGGAAGGGGCGAAAGGAAAACACAAGGAGGTGGGGAAGGTAGAATTGAACTGAACTGAAGAAGGGATGATATATATTTCGAAAAAGTTTAAATTGCCTCCTCTTCTGTGCGGTTGAAAGAAAAATTAAAAACGCTCGGAAAGATTCAGAAAAGAATTTTTTCATTTATATTCAAATGCATGGTTCGAAGGTTTGCAAGAAAATATTAAAAAAGGCGCTTAAATATTTTTTACCAGCATGTAGAAGTTTTAGAAATATAGCAGTTTTAACTACGTCTGTATAGATATTTGGAGTATAAAAGATTTCATCGAAAGGATTAAAAAAGGAAGAGTATTTTCTACCATTAATCTTATATGGCTCCTAAAGTTAAGCTTATCTTAATCCGATGGTTTTCGTGTAAGTGATTAATGTTTTAGCCTTATTGAGTTTCGTAGAAAAGACACTTATAATGAAAGGAAAAAATAATGACTTAAAGATCCATTTACTTAATGTGTACTTTTAAGATAAATGGCAGAACTAATTAAGTAGATTAATAGCATTAAAATTGTCCTATTTTAAACAACAGAATATATTCTTAAAATTAGAGATCGGTATTCAGTTATTTATAAATTATAATGAAATCAAATCAGAAGAGAGTAACTATCAATTAATATGTTGCATTAAAATAAGTAATTAATCTTGATTAAAACATTTTAGCTTGTCGAATTCTTCATGTCCTTTTAAATTTAAATGAAATAAATATATTATTTTAAAAGTTAATGTATTGCTAGTAATTAACTATTATCTAAATTCAAGTGGTTCACATTAAATAAAAGCATCATCATTATGAGTGGCTCAACAGGCCGTCTGCCTACAGGCATATTTCGAAACAAATATTTTTTCTTTTTGCGGCGTAAGGATTTTCAGCCCCTACGCCCAACAGTCATATTAAATCGGGACCTAAGGTTTAAAGTGGATTCCGAATCACTACAAGTATCCATGGTACCACAGGAAGTCGAACACTAAACCTGTGATACCCAACCCCAGAAACTAACAACTAGACCATCAGATTCCTTTAGTACTGGAGAACATCAAGATAAATGTGTGCATGAAACAACATTAAATGACTGTTGCTAGATGTACGATATTACGAGGAAACTCACGTTTTCTTTAGGATTTTGCTAGGTAGCTCAAAATACTTTGTATTCGAATTTGAAGAATTAAAATTTTATTGCCTAACGTGTTAATGCGTATGGTTAAAAAGAGATACAAATGCGAGATAACAGATTATCCCGAGAATATCCGTAAGAGATTTTAAATAAAGTTTAAACAAATATTTTGCTTGATACAGGAACACATTCGAATAGAATCTTCAATGAACTTTTCTCAGTCGGCTATTCGGCCAATAGCTAAAGTATTATAAAAAGTAGAGTTTTATGATATGCGGAAAATCATTAAAAACAAAATCTTCACTGGTTTTCCATACTTTCCTTTTCGGAATGATTGTCCCACTTCTTCAATGATCCCACTATACCTACTAAATCTATTGTACGCCACTCCTAACCTTTTTACAGCCAAGCAAGACCTTCATCTTCAGTGGTTGGCGAAATCTCGCAAAAATAAACAGTTCAAAGCCCAAAATATTTTGTCCAGACGTTTCCACAGAATAATAACTCAGATAATTTTAGTTACAAGTTTACTCGGAACCGTATTAAACAAATTGTGGAAGAATAGCTTCTTTTTTGGGAGGGAAAGCAAAACTGTAAGTTATGTTTCTCAGAAATGGCAACATGCCAGTATCGTCTGCTACGTGTTTCTTTTTTGAAGAGAACAGCGATTTCGAATGCTAGAAGTGTTTCTGGAGTGTTTGGAAGGGGCGAAAGGAAAACACAAGGAGGTGGGGAAGGTAGAATTGAACTGAACTGAAGAAGGGATGATATATATTTCGAAAAAGTTTAAATTGCCTCCTCTTCTGTGCGGTTGAAAGAAAAATTAAAAACGCTCGGAAAGATTCAGAAAAGAATTTTTTCATTTATATTCAAATGCATGGTTCGAAGGTTTGCAAGAAAATATTAAAAAAGGCGCTTAAATATTTTTTACCAGCATGTAGAAGTTTTAGAAATATAGCAGTTTTAACTACGTCTGTATAGATATTTGGAGTATAAAAGATTTCATCGAAAGGATTAAAAAAGGAAGAGTATTTTCTACCATTAATCTTATATGGCTCCTAAAGTTAAGCTTATCTTAATCCGATGGTTTTCGTGTAAGTGATTAATGTTTTAGCCTTATTGAGTTTCGTAGAAAAGACACTTATAATGAAAGGAAAAAATAATGACTTAAAGATCCATTTACTTAATGTGTACTTTTAAGATAAATGGCAGAACTAATTAAGTAGATTAATAGCATTAAAATTGTCCTATTTTAAACAACAGAATATATTCTTAAAATTAGAGATCGGTATTCAGTTATTTATAAATTATAATGAAATCAAATCAGAAGAGAGTAACTATCAATTAATATGTTGCATTAAAATAAGTAATTAATCTTGATTAAAACATTTTAGCTTGTCGAATTCTTCATGTCCTTTTAAATTTAAATGAAATAAATATATTATTTTAAAAGTTAATGTATTGCTAGTAATTAACTATTATCTAAATTCAAGTGGTTCACATTAAATAAAAGCATCATCATTATGAGTGGCTCAACAGGCCGTCTGCCTACAGGCATATTTCGAAACAAATATTTTTTCTTTTTGCGGCGTAAGGATTTTCAGCCCCTACGCCCAACAGTCATATTAAATCGGGACCTAAGGTTTAAAAGTGGATTCGAATCACTACAAGTATCCATGGTACCACAGGAAGTCGAACACTAAACCTGTGATACCCAACCCCAGAAACTAACAACTAGACCATCAGATTCCTTTAGTACTGGAGAACATCAAGATAAATGTGTGCATGAAACAACATTAAATGACTGTTGCTAGATGTACGATATTACGAGGAAACTCACGTTTTCTTTAGGATTTTGCTAGGTAGCTCAAAATACTTTGTATTCAGTTTGAAGAATTAAAATTTTATTGCCTAACGTGTTAATGCGTATGGTTAAAAAGAGATACAAATGAGATAACAGATTATCGAGAATATCCGTAAGAGATTTTAAATAAAGTTTAAACAAATATTTTGCTTGATACAGGAACACATTCGAATAGAATCTTCAATGAACTTTTCTCAATCGGCTATTCGGCCAATAGCTAGAGTATTATAAAAAGTAGAGTTTTATGATATGCGGAAAATCATTAAAAACAAAATCTTCACTGGTTTTCCATACTTTCCTTTTTCGGAATGATTGTCCCACTTCTTCAATGATCACTATACCTACTAAATCTATTGTACGCCACTCTAACCTTTTACAGCCAAGCAAGACCTTCATCTTCAGTGGTTGGCGAAATCTC
>BPLQ01007414.1:0-17932 GCA_021605075.1 Caerostris darwini
ACTAAATAATTTGTAGGTGCTTATAAATTATTAAATTATTTTGTAGTGTATATAAATTAGTAAAGCATTTTGCAGTGTGTATAAAATATAAAAAAATTTTGTAGCGTGTTTAAAATATTGGAGCATTTTGTAATGTGTATAAACTATTAAACCCTTTTGTAACGTATATAAACTATTAAAGCCTCTTGTAGTGTGTATTAATTATTAAAGCATTTTGTATTGTGTATAAAATATTAAAGCATTTCGTAGTGTATAAAAACTATTAAAGCATTTTGTAGTGTGTATAAATTATTAAACCCTTTTGTATTATGTATAAATTATTAAATGCTTTTGTATTATGTGTAATTATTAAAGCATTTTTAACGTGTGTAAATTATTAAAGAATTTATAGTGTGTATAAATTATTAAACAATTTTGTAGTGTGTGTAAATTGTTAAAGCATCTTGTAGTCTGTATTAATTATTAGAGCATTTTTAATGTATATCAATTATTAAAATATTTTTAGTGAGTATAAATTATTGTAGCATTTTGATTCTCAAAAATTGTATTAATGTTTCTTTATGTTATACTTCATTCATAATAATTTTCATATCTTTATCGATGTCGAAAAATGTTTTCAAAATTTTGAACCTCAATTACACTCATAATGGATGACAGATGTTCCTTTTCTCATAGAATAATAAACTCATTTTTTCGCCATAACATTGACTCATCTGACACCAACTAATATTTAATTTAAGCACTTCTTGCAAGCACCCTTCGTGTTTAATCACCGAACAACAACAGCAACAACAAAAAAAGATGTTTATGATTTTCTTTTAAAGACCTTCGCTTATTAAAAATTAATTAACTACTTGTTCAAAGTTTTTATTAATTTTCTTCTTATTTTCTCTTGTAGATAATTTTTTTTCCTTTAAGTTCTCAAATTATTGAAGAAGTGAATTATAAATCAGCTGCTGTTTTTTCGATTATTTTATTCTGGTAAAATAAGCACACGAAAATTCTGTAATCTAATACATATCGATTAATATTGATGATGTTTTTGGATTAAAAATAATTTTAAAAATAAGCACTTAAAATTTATAATGCAATAAACAAGACTCCAGAACTATTAATATTAAACATGTTTAAATTTTATGTATGAAAATAAACATACATTAAGCGAATTTTTAGGATGAATTTTAAAATATTTCTTTGAAATTATTCAACCATGATAATGAATCATTTTGGAAGCATTCTAATTTAATATAAAAATGAAATAATGAAAGCTTTAAAGATTATGTAAAAGAGAAAAAGAAAACTACTTCCCCGCTAATAAAGAGAAAACTTTTAACAAAAAATAAAATACCCACTTTACACAAAATTTAGTGTAAATAAATATGTTTAGTTACAAACATAATTTAAAAAAACAAAAACAAATAACAGGCAATCTAAAAGCTAATTTATCAATTATTAACAGGCATGATGAAAAAAGTACAAATGATAACATTATAATAATTAATTATCAGGGTATATTTGGTATATCTATGACAGTGTTCTCTATGAAAATATGCGTAATATTTATATATATAGAGTTATTTAAATATGCATAATATAAGATTGAACAAAATTTAATAAAGAGAGTGAGTTTGCAAAAAAGAGTTAGAGAGAGAAAGAAAGTTGTTGTAGAGGAAGGAGTAAGTGCAGAAGCACACAAGTTAGAAGATTCTACTTAATAAATGTTTTATTTTTTATTTTTTTGTTTTTTTTTTCTTATTTCCAATGGCAGATTATGAACAGTTACAGCAAAAAAAAAACATACAACAACAACAATATAATACAACAAATACAAAAAAACATGCTGAAACAGAGTTCATTAATCTAACAAAAATGCGAAGTTGCAGATCTTTTAGCCACTAAAAAGTGTTACCAGGTGCACCACGGGGAGGTAGATCTTCTGCGCACACGCGTAATAAATGTAGTTGTAGTAAATTTTAGTGTGTCGCATTCGTTACTAAGGAAAACTTTTTCCTTTCGATAAATTATATAAAAAATGATACGTACACGAATCTCCAATTTTTTTAGGACATATTTTTAAAATTTGGCTTCAACCTTCAAGCCCATACTGACTCGTAGGTTAGTGGCAACGTAAACCACTGGTGAGTAATAGGGCTGAAGTTCAATCCGCAAGTTGCTTTGTTATAGACACTGTGTCAAATATAAGGAAATTAGATGGCGTTTATGAAGATCAGTGTCTTTCCTCGTGAGTCAGACTAGATGGGGAGTTTTCTGGGTTTTCTAATATACGATACGCAACTGCATTGTAGTTCGTTCTAAAAGTCCCTCCGAAACACATTGCCCTCCTTCTTCAACGACATGCATCCAATTGAGACTGTTACCTACGGTCAATTCTTTACAACAGAAGCTGTCCACTTTCCTCCTTCCATGAGACCACACGGGTTCATAGAATTGGTCTAAAATGTTGCTATCGATCTGACCAAATGGATAAGAAAAAGTCCAAAAAACATTTTACACCGTTTCAATTTCTCGCTTAAAATCATCAGTCAAATCCATCAAATTCCTAAATGTAAATGGAGAGCTTTAGGCTATTAACCGACTCTTTATAAGGGAATTAACGAGATTGATCAAATCGTTAATCCACATCTCTTGCCATCAACCTTGCAGTAACGGACAGAATACGAAACAAAGATCTCACTTTCGATTGCCGTGGCATGGAGAATGGCTATTCGGAGTCTTTGAATCCGATTAGTTGTGTTTACGACCGGGGCGATAAATGCTTTGTAAATTCTTAAGAGCTTTAATTTCCTAAAAGTACTTTGACAATCAGGACTAAATATTTATGAGATGGGCAAAAAGTATTAGTAAATTTGTTTCGATTTTGTGTTTATTGTAAAGTGTTTTGAACGATTTTTTTCTACTTTAATTTTCACCTATTTATTTGTAGGAATTTTAAAGTTCCTACATATAAATATGTAAATATATATAGTTACTATATTAAAAATCTGTTTATATGATTTTTTTATCTAACGCATTTTTTACTGCACAAAATGTTAAGATTAAATAGACAATGAACAAAAAAAATGAAAAAGCAACTAAAATTTTCCAGATAATTCTTGCATTTAAATAATAATATTTGATAATTATTTTAATAACATGTGTTGGTTTTTCAGATTATATTCTGAATGGTTTCCATAGCAAAGCTATCCCTGTAATTTTTTTTTTATTGAAATGTTCATCTGCGAAATATTCTTTAACAATAATAAATATGCTTAGTAAAATACACAGTCCAGTCACATTAATGTGAGCACCCCTCACTTTCGACGTCAACGTGAAATAACCAATCACAAAAGGCAGGTGGCAGCACATTGCAGTTGAGTGTATATAAAGGATGTCCTAGGTCATCGGAAAGCATTTTAATAGTTGGCGTAATGCAGAAATGTAGCGATGTATCCGACGTCCAAAAGGGCATGATTATTGGCTTTCGGGCCAAGGGTGGAAGCATTTCGGAAACGGCTAATTTTGTGAACCGTTCGCGTGCCGCCGTGGTAAAAGGATACCGCGCATGGCAAAATGGCACCATCCACATATGGTGCACCACGAGCTATAGATGACAGAGGGAAACGAAGGCTACGGAGATGCGTTCGGGCGAATAGATGTGCAACTGTTGAGCAACTGACCGCCCAGATGAACCAAGGGGCTACCAAGAATGTATCCTCAACAACGGTTCGGCGAACGTTGCTGCTCAAGGGCCTCCGCAGCAGACCCCTAGTCAATGCACCTACTCTGACAGCTGTTCATCGGCGACGAACTGGAATTTGCACGCCAGTACCAAAGCTGGACGTCCACAGAGTGGCGACAGGTTGCTTTTTCCGATGAATCACGTTTTATGCTCCATCGGACAGATGGACGTTGGCATATACGGCGTGAAACATCTGAAAGCAAACATCCTGCAACAATTGCCGGATGGATCCAAGCTGGAGGAAGGAGTATTATAGTTTGGGGAATGTTTTTCTGGCATTCACTAGGTGCACTCATCATTGCGGAAGGCACGATGGATTGACACAAGTACGTATCTGTCATTGCTGACAATGTCTACCAATACATGCGAATTATTTTTCCTCAGAATGATGGCATCTACCAGCAGGACACTGTGAGGTGTCATACATCTCGCAGCGTATGTGCGTGGTTCGAAGAGCACCATGACGAGTTTATCGTAATCCTCTGGCCAGCAAACTCACTGGATTTAAAACCAATCGAGAATCTGTGGGACCACCTCGATCTGGTTGTTCACGCCATGGATCCTCAACCGCGTAATCTAGAGCAGCTAGTAACGGCACTGGAGTCGGCATATCTCAGCAATCCAGTGAACACCTTCAGAAACCAAATTGACTCTCTTCCTGCACGTCTCGTAGCGGTCAGCTCTGCGAAAGGTGGTTATTCTGGCTTTTGACAGGTGTCACATTAATGTGACTGGACTGTGTAAAACAAATACAAAAATATGCTTTATAGAAGATATATAGGTCACAAATATATGAAAGCAATTTAAAACAAACATTAATTATTCTAAGGCATTTATCTCAAATGTTATAATCAAACAACATTGTTATAAATTCCTACTTTTGATACAAAATGGGTAAATTAAAAGAAATAAAATTAAAACATACAAAGAAATTTACTCATGTTATTCTAAGTACCATATTTTGTTTAATTATATATATATATATAATTAACATAAAAACAAACAATTTATTCCTATGCATTTAACCTAACAGTTATAACAAAGCAACAAATGTAATAAATTCTTAATTTTAATACAAAAAAATAAATTAAATATAATATAATATAACATAGATAATTTTATATATATTTAAACGATATAAAAATTACAATAATTTTCTTTTATATTTAGATAACAAAATAAGTTTTAAAAAAAAAGCATTTGGCTGAATTCTCAAACACAAAAGTTATAAAATAATCTATATTCCTCATACACATAAAGCAACTTTAAAAATCTATATCTCCACTTAATAAACAATATGTCCTTATACCGAAATTAATCGCAGCAAATTAAAGCTTTTAAGAATTCATAAAGCATTTATCACACTGGTCGTAAATGCGACTAATCAGATTCAGAATCTCCAAATTCCAGTTTTCCCCACCTTAGTCCTCGAAAGTAAACGCTTTGTTTCGTTCTATCCTCCTGCTGAAGGGATGACAGCGAGAGCTGAGGACTGTTGCTTCGGCCAATCTCGCTAATTCCCCATAAAGTGTGGCTAATAGCCAGAAACACTTCAGCAGCATTTGGCCACTTTACGACTTTGATGCCTCGGGCAGAATATTGTAAAGGGAAATTGAAACGGATTAAGGGGAAATGTCTTGCTGGGTGTGAAGGCTGAGGCAAAGGACAGGATTTCTAGCGTTCTATTTTAAAATCCACGTGACATAAATATATATTTTCCTACATATAATTTTTAAATTATCTTTTTATTTCTTGGTTTTAAATACAATTTTTTCATTATTTTTATATATCTTTAAACAATATGAGATACGTAAAATAAGATAAATAATTTTCTTTGGATTTGTTTCTTTTAATTTTTAATTTTGTATTAAAATTAAGAATTTATGACGTTGTTGTTGATTGAAACAGTTGTGCTAAATGCCTGGGAATAATTTGTTTGTTTTTATATTAATTTTATGCTTATTTAAACAATGTATGTTATGAATATGAAATTAATGGAAAATTAGAATGTTTTTGACACCATATCAAAAATTAAAATATATTATGATAATTACAGCTTTGAATGTCGTTTTATTTAATTCATCCATTTGTATTAAAATTATGAGTTTATAACAGTAATTTATACATTTCTAATTTTATTATAAATACGTAAATTAAAAGAAACAACAACACAAATATAGAAAGAAAATTTCTCATTCTACACATAACATATTGTTTAAATATATATAAAATTAATGAATAAATTGTATTTAAAACCAGGGTTTAAAAATTAATTTATAAATTATATGTAGGAAGATAAATATTTTCATCATGCGGATTTAAAAATAGAGCGCTAGAAATTCTATCCTTTGCCTCAGCCTTCACACCCATAAATACTTTTCCCCTTAATCCGTTTCAATTTCCCTTTAGAATATTCAGCTTGAGGCATCAAAGTCGTAAAGTGACCAAGTGCAGCTGAAGTGTTTCTGGCTGTTAGCCACACTTTATGGGGAATTAGCGAGATTGGCCGAAGCAAGAGTCCTCAGCCCTTGCTGTCATCCCTTCAGCGAGAGGGGATGGTACGAAACAAAGCGTTTACTTTTGAGGGCTAATGTATGGAAAACTGCAATTGGGAGATTTTGATTCTGATTAGTCACATTTGCGACCTGGGCGATAAATGCTTCATGAATTCTTAAAAGTTTTAATTTGCTGCGAGTAATTTCGGTATAAGGACATATTGTTTATTAAGTGGATATATAGATTTTTAAAGTTACTTTATCTTTATGAGGAAGATAAATTATAGTATAAATTTTATGTAAGAAATTCAGCAATGTGAGATCTTTTTTTTATTTCTTATTTGACTTTTTGTATATCGGAAAATAGTTGTAGTTTTTATACCAATTTATTGTAATGCAATAAAAATATCAGTTTTTCTTGAAAATTTGCAATATTTATTTACGATAAAGTGGACAAATAAAATAATAAATCTAATAAGGACAGTATAAATTAAATAATGTTAAGTTTTATTTACAACAAATTAAAAATTTAGCATGTATTAATTTATTAAAAAAACGTATTTTCGATGATAATACAAATCTTAGTTAACGTTAGTTTTTTTATTCTTATTGACATTAAAGTTCTAATAGATTTAGATTATTTTGTAAGAAAATATTTAAATTTATAAATAATAAATAATAATTTAAACTTCTTGATAAATAAATTTATGCAAAAATTTAACTTTTTTAATATGCTTTGCTTCAAAGTTTGATATAAATATCATCGCTAAAATCAAATGATATTTCTAATATAGTCACTTTAATTTAACTGCATGTAAATCTTGTCAATTTATCTGTATAATTGTAAATTTAAAAAATATATATATTTTTATAATTCGTTTTTAATGTAAAATATACTAAATATTTCCTTATGGCATTATCAATTTTAAGTTTAAAAATAATATAGCAGAACTCTGCATACGTTGTCTTGCAAAAAAATAAATAAATGCATTGTAGAAAATTACATATCACGAATATATTCTTAATGTCCCAATGTATGTGCATACTATTTATTTTTCATGGATATCGTTTGAACGGTATGTAAGATGAAATTCTGCAGCACAATCTGGTTGCATGTAACAATAAACTGGATAGGACTACATATTTTCTATACTCGAATACATATAATTATCAATTTACATAGCGATTGGTTGAACGGTATTGCAGTTGATATACTACAGCACCACCTGGTGGTGACTTACAATAAAGTGGATTGCATAAAAACGTTCACTATGTTTTGTCAATAAATACCGATTTCCTCAAAATCGGTCAAGCCGTTTAGGAAGACTTAAATAACAAATACACGTACAGAAGCACCCGAGTGCAGCGCCAACTACCAGGTCCAATTGAGAATATAAACCATACGAGGACCCATTCAAAAACACACTAAATTTCATCAAAATCAGTACGAACGTTTAATAGGAGTTCAATGATAAAGACAAGTACAGATGAATTATATTGATTGACGCGGCACCTACTGGGTCTACTTGTGAATCTAAACCACCCGCGGACCCACTTAAACACACACAAAAAAGTTCATGAAAATCAGCCCAGCCGTTTAGAAGGAGTTCAGTGAACAACAGACGTGCAGAAGAATTATATATATAAAGGTGAATGTCTTTCTTATGTAAAAAGTTTTATTATGGAAATATATATTTAATTAAAAATAAAATTATGGATATTCTCTTTAAATTCCCTTCCAAATTTTTATGTTGCTTATCAATAAATAAAAATAAAGAATTAAAGTATTATTATTTTGCTTAACTTCCAAAATTTGAAAGAACTTAAACCCAGTTTGCTAAAATTTTTATTTTCTTAAGTATGCAGAATACCCATTTGCATACTTTGTAATTTATCTTTGGTTGAAGTTAGAAACATGAAATCATTATTTCTTGATCTCGTAAAGCTCCCAACGGAAGAATCTTTAAAGGAAAATTTCCTTTAACACGAGGTTGTTTCTCCACCCGTGAAATATTATCATTAAGAAAAACCCCTGATTTATAACTATGCTGGAAGTAGTTAAGGTTTTAGTTAAGGAAAATTGAAAATCTACTATTTCTTGAATTTTAAACAGCATTTTTAAATTATGTGTGATTCTTAACTGTATTAGATGTAGCTTCGAAAAACTTTTTTATGTTCGTATTTTCACAAAAGAGTTACCATTATTAAAATATGATAAAATAATGAATATTTATTGTTTCAATAGTAAATCTTGTTGTTTAGATTTTTTGATTTAAAATATTGATTCCTGAACGAAGTCATTATTCGAACATTTATTTTTGTATAGATGTATCCATTATCACATACATGACGAGACTTACAAGGATACGATGCATAAAAACATATTTTAAACTAAATTTTTGATATTAATAACCAAATTATTAATTTTCTTATCTAATAATGAAAAAATAACTGTAATGTCTTATTAATATGTTTATTTTATAAAAGTATAGATAATTTAAAAATGAGCTAAGGCATATGTTTTTATGGAAATTTTAATTTCGAAAGTCTTTGTTTTTTACTTTTACCTTAATTCAATTCTGTTAAAAAATATTTAATATAAACATGCCAAAATAAATCAGAATTATTATTGTTTTAAATAAGAAATTCAATAATTTTATGCTACGTTACAGCGTAATACTATTAATGTTTAGAATACTATCCTAAAAATAAGCTAATGGGTTACAAATTAAGATACAACTGTAATGTATAAAAATCAACATTTAATTAAAGTGTCAACAAATTCAAATTTGCTTATTAGTATGATATTATTATTTTATCCTCATTCATATAAAGAATCTCCCTTATTTCATTTATCTGTAAATCTCTAAAATAACCATTTAAATTCTCAAAAGGCTTTATTGTTTGATTTACATTTTTTTTTGTTTGTTGAATACTATTCTAACAATGTGTTGTTGAAATGCAAAATATCAAACAAGAAAATTATTAAAAAATCAATACTTAGAAATATGAATTAAAATTCCCAACTTCAATTTTGCTTTTAGTAACATGCTCTTAATTCAACCGGTTTTTATTTATTAGAAATATTTTTCGTTATTAGCTTTCTGTAAATTTCATTCTAAGTGACAACAACTTAGAACTTCAATGTCTTTATTTTTATTTTATTTATTAATTGGGCTTTGTTAAAAATAAATAATACAAACAGATTTTTTAAACTTATTATAATAAAAATTCAAATTTACAGTAACTAAATTAAACTAAAATAATTGCTACTTTATTAATCTTCAATATGTTTACTCTAAAATCACATGAATAAACATCATAAAGCCACTAAGGCTTTTCATACTATCTTGAGAATTTTGAGCTTAATTACAAAATATGTAACTAAAACATATAAATACATACTTATCACTTCTTTATCATGTGGATATTTAGTTTCTCTGGAAATTTCCTTCTAAATGGCAACAACTTAGAGCCTCATATATTTTTATTTTTATTTTTATTAATTGGTCTTTGATGGAAATAAATATTATATATAGATTTTATAAACTTATTACATTAAAAAAATCAAATTTATCAGTAACTAAAGTAAACCAAAACAATTACTTTATTTATCTTATTCAATATTTGTACTCTAAAATACCATGAATAAACGATGTAAACCTCTAAGTCTTTGAGTGCTATGTTTGGAATGTACAGTTTTATTACAAATTATGCAAAGAAAATAAATAAAATTTCACCTACTAATTAATTTTATACTACTAATAATGGTAATTAATTACTATTATTAGTAGTAAATCCTCATTCCACTTCTTTCTCACTTAATTGGAGAATGTATCGTATTTAGTTTTTCTGAAAATCTTCTTCTAAAGGACGACAACTTAGATCCCGCCAACGTAAACTCGGCGAAAAAGTAATTCGTTGATCAATTCGCTTCTACCCTAAGTGTCTGATTAATCGATTCCAATCTGATTTGGAGAGCAGGTTGCAGATGAATCAAGTCCCTCGATAACAAGTTCTCTTTTTTTTTTCACCACTGCCCCTTTTATATCGACCTACTGCATCCAACCCCACTCTTTCTGTTCTCAGGATTTTGTCTTTACCTTTTTTTTTTTACTACTTCTTCCTATTATAGCCCCAATGGATTATCTCCGATTGATCGCGTTATCAGATAGGAAGTCGTTTACTGCAGCCAGTCCAGCGTTAGGCTTTCCTTCATTTGTTCTTCCTTCCCTGGGACTGCTTGAAATGGGGAGGTAAAGAAGATGTACAACAGCCTTTCAGAGGATGAAATCCGATTACTTAAAGGAAGATCCAAGATTGGAAAATGTGCTGCTTCTTCCTTGTTGTAAGAATCTTCGAGGTACTTTACGGCCCGACATCGGAAACGAATCAGGATTGATAATGATGGTCTCACTCGTAAAAAGATGGTAGGTTTAACTCAGGAAGTAAAAAAAAAATCGAAGTTTAACCCTTCCAGTAATTGCCACGATGTTTTCATTTCGGTAAAATAGATGTAAGATCTGATAGTGTTAATAAATATTTTGAAATATATAAAAAAAAAAAAAATAACTGTTTGTTACAGTTTTCTCAGTATAAAGGTTCTTTCATTTAAAAGAATGAAAAAGAGAAAAAAACCTTACTTTCAAAAGTTGCCTCTTCGTTGGTGCACCTCGGACAACGCTTTGTCATCTAAATTCTCTACAATGTTGGCAACGGGTCCCCTTCCGAATAGTAATTCATTATTTGAAAGCCTAAAATACATGCTTTGCAATTTGAGAGAGGACATGGATTCATCCCAACTTCCTGTCTGCCCTGCACTTGCTTCCTCTACTGTGTATGATCGTCACTGAGAGGCTAGGGCCCTTATGGGCTAAACATGTCACTATGTGATTTCTTTGTTTCTCATTGCTGTTTTCATATTCCTTGTGTTCTTTTTATTTTATTGCTTATTGTAACCTGCCATTGGAAATAAAAAAAATATAAAAACTTTCAAAAATAACTGTATCAAAATAAGAAAATACATCATTCCTAATATCAATGAAATATAATGACGAATCTCTTCCCAATAGCAGTGCAATACTAAGTTCAGTTAATGTAACAGAACGGTGCTACAATGTTATCTTATTTGCAGTGAGTCTATAGTAACAGAAGTAGGGACAAATTTAAAAGGTTGTTTATACGGATCATAAGGAACGAAACTAGAGAATGATCCATCTTAGTCGATCTTATAATCTATTATCTTAGTTAATCTTAGAACAAATCCATCTTAGTCGATAAAAATCGCAAAAGTACATATGCAGTTTCACACTTTAATGAGGCTTATTATTTCCTCAATGAATGGAATTTCCCCAATGTAATCGACACACAACTTCTTAAATTTACAGTAGAAGGTAGATTATATGCGCCAAATTCGTTTTCTGGCCTATACGTTCTCTTAATCCAATACCTGGAACTTCTTCTGGAGTCACTACAAAATTTTTCATTGTAAGTATAACAATTTCAGAATGCATATTTCCATCTTTGTATTTTAAATTTCTTAATATACAGCGATATTTCGAATAAGTTCAAAAATTAATAAAAGTTTTGAAAATTTTAAAAATATGCAGTCTGCCATCAGTTCAATGACATCTGTAATAATTTTAATCTCATCATTTTCAGTTGTTTCTTTCCCATCATTGTACTCAAAATCCTAACTTTCGAAATAAATTAAAGTTAATGAAGTTATATTTTTGAATGAAGGCCGAGGCAGCAATTTTTGCAACCTGTACTGCAGAAGTGGACGAACTGTGCTTTCAATTAAGTGTTCATTTATGTCCAAACATGGTCACTTCTTTTTTTACATTGATAGAACAAGTATCGTTAAATGCCGTTTCGCTTCAGCGCACTATATATGTTAATTGTCTGTATTTCTTTAATTTGCTTAACAATGATTTTATTTGACATTTTAATTTGCTTAACAATGATTGTAACTGACATTTGTAATTGTTTAACAATGATTTTAATTTGTGTAACATTGATTTTAATTGGTATTTTAATTTGCTTAACTATGATCTAAATAGTTAGCATGAACCCGAATAAGATTTATTTATAGAAGTGACTTAGAATCTAGAATCCTGTACTTGCTCTAATTTCACTATACTTATATCTTAATGAATTGTAGGTTTAATTTGGTTACAATTTATCCAATTAATATAAGAGTACATATTTCAATGACTTTTATTTACATTACATTAATCTAAAAATACCATATAAATTTTTTAAAATATCTGTTCTGTCCTTAAAATTTGTAATGTATTTAAGCCTGCAACATCGAAAAGAACATAAACAGCATTTTCCCCTCCATCTACATTGCAGATTCAAAAATTAATTGAACATAGATTAAATCTGTTTATACAAGATTTAAAATTTTGAGGCCCAATCATGAACGATGTAATTTAAAAAAAGCAATGATTTCAAGTCTCAAGAGATTAAAGGGAAAATACTTCCCATAATCTTCACTTCTTATATATACAATTTATCCCACATCCTATAAGTTTGATGGGGGTTTTAGTAATAAGAATTTGATACATTTAATTTAATTGTTTCCCTTTTGGTGGCTTCTTTCGTTTAGCCAATCAGCTCTTATTACTGAAAATTCTATTATGGTGATGACAAAGGCGGTTTTTTTTTCGAATAAAGATATAAAGAAGTTTTTTTTTTTAATGTCAAGGCTGACATTATTCTACAATGTAATATTTTTCTGAGGCTCCAAAGTAAACAGTGGCTTTTATAGGAATTACTTTGCTCTTTTATTCATCTAAATTTAAATTATAAACATGTTCTAAAATAAATATTTTGTAGGATTATATAATAATATTTTGTAGGATTTTGTACATATATGATATTGTAACGACCTATTCTTTGCATAGTTTTATTTGGATTCTTCATATCTACTAACAAACTTTTTCATCAAATTAACCGAACTACTTTATGTATAAAGTGCAATTAATTCAATTATTTAAAAAAATAATAGTGAACAAAATGAAAGACGGACAAGCAAATTACTTCCATCAAATTTTTCATGAGATATGATTTCTGTTATGAGACAATAATTTCCTAATTTTGATAGATATTAACATCATTTTGATGTAAATCTTGATTTTACGATAACTCTGTAGAGTTTTTTTAAAAATGATAATATATTAGGTAAAATAAGGCATAAAATGAATTAATGATAGTTGCCAAAATATTTTCATTTTAGTTAAATTGCTGTGAATCCTAGTAGCATTAGCAACGGATTCTAGGAATTGTAAAACATAAATTACACTTCCAAAACAATTAGGGGATACTGTGATGGAAATACCATATAATCGACAATTTTTATTAATAAAATTGAAATAGAGGAGTTTAAAAAGGAAAAAGTATAATGTTTGCAAAGTTGTAGATATGCAAATTTTGTCTGTGACATCGAAAACTATGCGTTTTATATAAAGAGTGATTAACGATGAGCTATGTAACAGCTAGCGAGATGGAAGAGTAAAGTGGCCCAGAATCAGATACCATATGCTCAGTTATTCTCAAGATCATAACTTATTATGGAAAAGGAGTATTCACATGGAAGGCCTTGGCGATATCTAATTAAATATAAAATTTATAAAAGTAAAATTGAGAAATAAATGAAATCTTTATGGAAATTTAATAAAGTTATCTTTTATGCGATGAAGTGGAAGCAAAATTTGAGGGAAGATAAAACACTAATCAGAGGGGAAAAAAAATTCAAAAAGTTCAAAATGTCACGTGGAGATAATGTTAGCACAGAGCCGGAGTAGAAATGAATCCAATGGTCCCTCTACCTTTGGGAACACCATTATCGACTTTCGGCTATATCTTTGTCAAAACCTTCAGTAAATTGCAGTACACAATTTATGTAGCCTACTTCAATTACTACAAACGCATTGTAGCATTCTGTTTCAATAAATGTCTACACTATGCATTCATTGCTTATTTGACCCATTCCCTTTTTTTTAACTGTCTTCATATTTCCCCATGAAGATCTGTTTCACATATTAGGACAACGGCACAGACTAAAGCACTCTATTCCCTTGTTGTTGTTTTTCTTGTTGATTATTTATAAGTGTCTATATCATTGCCATTATGTATTATTCTAAATAATCATTTGATAAGTTTACCATATAAAAGATCAATAATATCAACATAAAAGACTTGAAAAAAAAAAGAAAAATTCCAATTAGTTTCATAATTTCTAAAACTCTTAAATATATTTAACAATGTTTAAAAGAAGAGAAAATATAAAATATTGATTATTATTGTGAATTTTAAAAAAATTATAAATAACATTAATTGATATAATTATTATAAGCTTATATTTCATATTGTATTAGCTAAATTCTGTTTCAGAATTTCTCTTAACGTAACTGACAATAATTTATCATCTATTAATATTTTAATAATATTATAATATATAGGTTAAATATATTACAATAAAAATATAAACTGCCAATATATATACTATATTATTTAAAATTGCTATTAAATGCAGTAAAAAAACTCAATTTCAAATATTGAATTTTGTTTTCAAGAAAATGTCATTTATTGATTATGCGGTTTATTTAAGATATTAATAAAATTAAACGTTTGTTGTTGTGTAAATGGGCGAAGAAAACATGCATAAATTTCAACTCTAGCAAATATCATAAATTGAGAAATTGTAGTACATTTATTATTAATGAAACAGATTACATAACAGATTGAACACTTGATAAACAAATATTATATGATTATTAATAAAAATCTTCTGTATAATTTGAAAATAACATGGCAGCAAAGCAGATTTAAATAATACTTAAGATTATTACTGCGAAACATCTATATAGTTCCTACAGTAAGAATAGAGAGAGAAATAGCGGCATGAAAGACATTTAAGGCAGTTGTCACACATTTTGAAACATATAAATGAGGAAGAAATCCAGGAAAATACTCAAGAGACTAATTTAAACAATCTGTCAAAACGCAAGTCACACTGTTAAATAAAGTCCCATTACTTAAATGAAAGAACACTAAACTCTTTATATATAAGTCTAAACAAAATTCTAAACTCCGTAACGCTGTAGGTCATTTTCATAGATAGGAAATTGTTTAGCCTAAGAAAGAAAATATGTATGTATCTTCGGAACGTTGAATATTAAACAGGAAAGCGCTAGAAAAAAAAATTGTGCATTACCCAAAATTTCTTGTGTTAAATTAATATATTTTATTAATAATATTCTTTCCACTTAATAGTTACAAACGCAAGATCAAATTGATTTTTAAAAGGGCAATATGACTTACTAAATTATGCTATAATAAAAAACGACAAACCATATGGTTTTTGACAGAATAAGTTCATCGTATTATGCACAAGAGATGCATTTATTTCTAAGACAACCTCATCTATTTAAGGGTAGTTGTCCCACATTTTGAAACATATAGATGTAAATAAATCCGAGAAAATACTCAAGAGGCCAGTTTAAGAATTCCGTCAAAGAGGAAAGTCACTCTCCAAAATAAAATCCCATTGCTTAAGTGAAAGAGAACTAAACTATTTAGATATAAAACTAAACAAAATTCTAAATTCAGTAACACTGCAGGTCACTTTCATATCTATAAAATTGGTTAGCCTAGGCAAGAAAATATTTATCTTCGGAATTTTGAATATTAAGAAAGAACTAGAAAAAACATTTTGTGCATTCTCCAAAAATTCTTGTGTCAAATTAATACATTTTATTAATAATATTCTTTCAAATTAAGATTCGCAAACGCAAGATCAAATAGATTTTTAAAAGGGTAATATGTTGCTCTTACTAATTTATAACGCTATCATAAAAAGCGACACGCCATTACTTAAATGAAAGAGAGCTAAACTGTTTATATCTAAATCTAAACAAAATTCTAAACTCCGTAACCTGTAACATTTCTTAACACAATAACACTTTCATAGATAAAAGTTATTTAGTCTAGAAAATAAAATATTTATCTTAGGAACGTTGAATATTAAAAAAGAAAGAGCTAGAAAAAATATTTTGGGTATTCTCCAAAAACTTTTGTGTCAAATTAATACATTTTAATAACAATATTCTTTCAATTTAATATTCACAAATGGAAAATCAAATTGATTTCTAAAAGAGTACTATGGTATATGTTATCCTCACTAATTTATAATGCTATAATAAAAGCGACACGCCATGTGGTTTTGACAGAATGAGTTTATAATATTATACTCAAGAGAGACATTAATTTCTAAGACAACCTCATCTATTTTTTGTTTCGTTTTTCTATATCAATTATTCGATGTTAAATTCGCTGTATCTATTAGAACACAGCTAGTGGTATTTATATAATACAGTTCTAAATTTATTAGGAACATTACTATTTTCATTAAATATTGCAAAATGAGCTCATTGTATTATATACAAGAGAGACTTTTAATTTAAGACGACCTCGTCTATTTAAGGTTAGTTATAACACATTTTTGAAACATATAGATGCAAAGAAACCTGGGGAAAATACTCCAGCTGCCAGTTTAAATATTCTTTCAAACAGGAAGTTACACGGTAAAATAAAGTCCGTTACTTAAGTGAAAGAGAATTAAACTGTTTATATATAAATCAAAACAGAATTCTAAATTCCGTAACACTGTCGGTCATTTTCATAGTTAGGAAACTGTTTAGCCTACTAAAGAAAATATTTTTCTTTGGAACTTAAAATATTAAAAGAGAAAGAGCAAGAAAAAAAACATTTTTTTTTCCAAAAATTCTTGTGTCAAATTAATACCTTTTATTAATAATATTCTGTACACTTAATATTCACAAACGCAAGAAAAAATTCAATTTTAAAATGGTTATATGGTATATGTTAGTCTTGCTAATTTATAATGTTATAATAAAAAGCGACACGCCATATGATTTTTAACAGAATTCCATCGTATTAGGCACAATAGCTACATTTATTTCTATATAAATCTAGTTATTATAGTTATTTATATATAAATCTAAACAAAATTCTAAATTCAAGGACATTGTATGCCACTTTTATAATTAGGATATTATTTAGTCTATTAAAGAAATTATTCATCTTCAGAACGTTGAATATTTAACAAGAAAGAGCTAGAAAAAAAACACTTTGTGCATCCTCCAAAAATTCTTGCGTCAAATTAATACCTTTTATTAATAATATTATTTCCACTCAATATCCGCCACTTAATATTCAAAAACGCAAGATCAAATTGATTTTTAAAAGGATATTATGGTATATGCTATCCTCACCAATTTATAATGCTATAATATAAAGCGCACACTATGTAGTTTTTGACAGAATTAGATCATCATATTATACACAAGAGATACATTTATTTCTAAGACAACCTCATCTATTTTTGGTTTCATTTTACTGTAAGTAGAGGACATTTCGACAAAAATCTTTCCTAAACAATTTATTCGGTGATAGTTTCGTCATATCTATTAGAGCACAACTAGTGGCATTTATATAATATGCAGTTCCTAATATATTAGAAAAATTACTATTTTCATTAAATATTTATTTGAAGAGAAAAATGGTTTAACTTAATTAAAAGAATTTTATGAAATATAATAATGAAATGAATTATTTGCGTAATTCGAAAATTAAACAAATGCAGATAAAATATATTATTCGTATATTT
>BPLQ01007415.1:0-130511 GCA_021605075.1 Caerostris darwini
ATAGCAATATACAAATTTTCAGATGGCAGTAGCATCGCGTAGAACAGGTATAAATGCGCAGTGCTTTCGCAGAGCTTTCATTTCTGTTCAAGTTATTCATGTGAAGAGGTTTTGACGTGATTATGACCGCACGACGGGAATTAACAGACTTTGAACGCGGAATGTTAGTTGGAGCTAGACGCATGGGTCATGCCATTTCGGAAACCGTTAGGGAATTCAACATTCCCAGATCCACTGTGTCAAGAGTGTGCCGAGAGTATGAAATTTCAGGCATAACATCCCACCATGGACAGCGCAGTGGTCGACCATCTGCACTTAACGACCGAGACCGGCGACGTCTGCAAACAGTCGTAAATTCTAACAGACAAGCAACACTGCGTCAAATAACCGCAGAAATCAATGTGGGACGTACAAGGGACTTGTCTGTTAGAACTGTGCGGAGAAATTTGGCTTTCTTGTGCTATTCCAGCAGAAGACCGACTCGACTGCCTTTATTGACAGAACGACATCGCTTGCAGCGACTCTCGTGAGCACGTGAGCATATCGGTTGGTCCCTAGATGAATGGAAAACCATGGCCTGGTCCGATGAGTCACGATTTCAGTTGGCAAGAGGTGATGGTAGGGTTCGAGTGTGGCGCAGACCCCACGAAGCCATAGACCCAAACTGTCAGCAAGGCACTGTTCAAGCTGGCGGTGGCTCCGTAATGGTGTGGGCTGTTTTTTCATGGCATGGACTTGGTCCTCTGGTGCGACTGGACCGAATATTGACTGGAAATGCTTATGTTCAGCTACTTGGAGATCACTTGCAGCCATCCATGGACTTCATATACCCAAACAACGATGGGAATTTTATGGATGACAATGCGCCATGTCACCGGGCCCCAACTGTTCGCGATTGGTTTGAAGAACATTCTGGACAATTCCAACGAATGATCTGGCCACCTAGATCGCCCTACATGAAGCCCATCGAGCATTTTTGGGACATCATCGAGAGGTCTGTTCGTGCCCAAAATCCTGCACCATCAACGCTTTCACAATTATGGACGTCTATCGAGACAGCATGGCTCAATATTCCTGCAGAAGACTTCCAACGACTTGTTGAGTCCATGCCACATCGAGTTGCTGCACTTCGCCGGGTGAAAGGAGGGCCGACACGATATTAAGAGGTATCCCATGACTTTTGTCACTTCAGTGTATCATTTATCTCTCAGCAGGATGAATCTTCCTCTTCGGAAAACCATTTAAATTTTAAATTTCGCCCACTGTCTCTCGCCCTTAACAGAGATCGGCATTAACACGGACGCTTATTAATCTCGGAACCCGACCCATAAATAAAGGTTATCCTGATTTAATGAATACAAATGAGCCCTTATCCATGCCCGATGAAATTATTTCCCGGATTTCGAGGAAAGAAGAAAAAATCTTTCTTTCTAATACATCATCATATCAATCCATTGGATGTGGAGGATTATTACGATTTGGAAATGTTTCTCAAAGTCTTTCCAGTGTTAAGAATGCAATGCCAAGGTGAAAAAGGCACGAAATTTATGCTGTATTCTAGAATAAATATGTATCAATGTTTCTTCAAGAAATATTTAATGTATATTAAAGAATTTCAAAACATCCCCTGCCAACTTCTTTTTTCAGGGGAATGTCTGCAGATAGTTTTAGGAACAACTTATTAGTTTGAAGTTTCGTTATGGAAATGCAGTAAATTTTATTTTTCAAAAATTTCCAGCATTTTTGATGATTTATTTTTAGAGGATGTAAAAATTTATAGTTTTGTTAATCGTACTCCTGGATTACAGCATTATAAAAAGATTAACTTTCACGTATGCAAATTCGTCTAAAATGCAGGTTACAAAGAGCTATATTCAGAAAAGTATTAACTCCCTGCCCGAAGGCTTTCGAAGTACAAAGAGGTATATATAAGATACGAAGGTTCTTTTTATTTCCAATGGCAAGGTAATAAATAAAGGTGAATTAATGGAGAAGAAAAAAAAAAAAAAAAGAAAATGGACACAAAAGAGTTCAACAAAGTTGACCGATGTCATTGCCTTAAGAGTTCTCTAGCTTGCCAGTATCTCGGCATCTCGGATTCGCCATGAAGTGCCAAGAAACGAGGGAAATGAGCTCTGTTCATTAGTTCTGCTACAACACAAACAGGGCAGTTTTACAAAAATTCCAATGCCATGTATGGTATTGCATGGTACTGCAAGACAGGCAGGCCAATTGGATGACAGGTAGGAGATACAGTTTGGTATACAATTTTCGGCAAATTTGCCGAAAATTGCACACTACTTAGCCATATAGAACGTTGCCTAGGGTGCACCACTAGGAGGTAGGTAAATACATACTCTTACAGCATCTAAAAAATGAAGTCGTCAATTGAATGTTTTTAAAATAAATCAGCTTACTTTTTTTTTTGCTTAAATAAATGTATGCAAAAGGTAGAGATTCAATGATTATATTATGTATCAAATATAGGGCTATTATAAAATATAGCGATTAGCTATCAAATATAGGGCTATTAAATATCTCAAAGGAATCATGTAACTCCTTTTTATTCCCTTATATTACGGAAACTCTATAAAATCCCATGTTTTTATTCGAGGTTTTTTTGATGTTATTGTCATATATAGTCAATTCTATGAAGTGTCATTAAGTCATGTTGCCACGAAAAAGAAATATTAATCAGTAGAATTTCGGTAAATGGAAGATGTAAAAAAATATCCGTATCGCTACAGACATCTTAATTACAGCCCATATACAGGGCGGTTATAATTAAAGTGACCCTATTCAGACGCCTCTGGAACGCGATCTGCTAATCGAATTTTGAGGAAACTTGGTACATATATATATGTCAGAAAATGTCAGAAAATTTAGCCGACAGTGGTTATGGGCCCAGCATGTCCAGTAGAGTAAAGTAGTTGGATTATAGTGACGTATAGTTGGATTTAGTAGCTTGATAATTGTGACGGGGGCCGCCAGTCAGATTTGACTTTTGGCCAGAAATGGATCCTACTGGAACGGAGCGTTTCCCATTGCTGAACCAAAGAAATTGGAGCACCTGGAAAGAAAACTACTAATGGATCGTGGCTGTTGGTCCTTTATCGATGGAAGTGAGCCGAAATTAGAGGTGACCTAGCTTCGTCGTGAGAGATCGGAATATAAGCAACGACAAGATCGTGCTTTTTCTACTATTTACTATGGTGTGGATGATCAGCACAAGCCATTGTTATCTAGCCTAAAGGATGCAGCTGAAGCGTGGAAGTTACTTCAAGAACAATTCGAGCCAAAGTCAAGAGCTTCTGTGATTCGACTATTGGACGAGTTTTTTCAAATAAAATTTGATGTCAAGAAGGACTTGAATAATACCTAATAAAATTTACTTTGTTAAATTTATTAAAGTGTAGTAATGTTTGCTTCTTTTATACTCTACACCGCGGCACTCGGCTAATCTTCCGACAATATGGACCACGGGGAAAGGATTTCTGTAATAAAAAGAATAGTTCAAATTTTGACCACCAGGAATTATGTCGCCCAAAGAAGAACAAAAATTCTGCCAAAATCATTAAAATTTATTCAGGTACAGAATGTACTCAACGTGTGTTCCATTGACATCAATTACGTGTTGGAAGTAATTTATAGCGTGTTCAAGAAACGCTCGAGGGATTTTAGCAATGTAATCCTAGACGTGTAATGGTGGATTTCAACTCAGGTAAAGTTGTAACTCCTTATCCATAAAACGGTCTTTTAGGAATATCCCCAGCCAAAAATCACAGAGATTTAATTCGGGTGAACGAGGATGACAGGCATCCGGTCTAGTTCTGGATATTACACGATTCTCGACAATGTTATTCCGCAGCAGTTCTTTGACTTGGTGTCCAAAGGGAGTTGCTCCATCTTGCATGAAGACAGTGGTCTGTAAACATTGCCGTTACTGTAATACAGGAATGACCTGCTGCCGAAAGAGTTCACTGTACAGTGCACTCGTGACAATAAGTTTTAGGTTCTTGAGGAATGAGAGTTTCAAAGAAAAACGGTTCGACCATTAAATCAGCAGTAAATTCACACCATGCAGTCACGTAATAAGTGACTGCATGGTTGTTGGGGCATGATATTAGGAGGGAAAGCACCCCCTATGAGGCAATTTTGATTATTTGCAGCTCCATCTAAAGAAAAGTTGCCCTCATCTGACCATAGAATTTGACAAGATTGCTCGTCATCAATTTTCATTCTGACCAGAAATCGGCAAGCATAGCGTGTTTGGTGGTTTTGTGGTTGCAGCATTTTCCCCACGTGAATCTTATACGAATACCATTTTAAAATGGATCACAGAATTCTTCGTACTGTCGACAAAGGAATCATCAACTCATGCATGAGAGGCTCTTTCAGCCACAGCAGTAGCGACTTTTTTGACAGTTTCATTCGCAACTCGTTTCTGTCCTCTTTTTGGCAATACATCCAAGTCTCCAGTCTTTTCAAATAGTCTTCCAGTCTTTCCAGCCTTCTTTCAGTCATAACCATCTTCTTCAAACCATTCTTCGACAGGGGCCCTCTTCGCAAATCTCTTTAAACGACGACATTCACGAAGTGCAGTTAAGCTATTGCTGCCGTTCTGATAAAACAGTTTTACAGGTGAAGCTCGATCCTTCTTTTGTAAGGCATGATTAAGGATGACAAAGGCACGCAGAATGGTTTTTCGAGTTCTGACTGCAAGTATCTTTTTAGGTTTGACTAATTTGCATGACGAATTTTGGAAAACAGTCCCCTGGTGGTCAAATTGGAACTATTTTTTTATTGCAGAAACCTTTTTCCCATGGTCCATATGCCGTATATACCAGGTTTCATCAAAGTCCGCTATGTAGAACGGATTCTAGAAGGGACTGAATAGGGTCACTTTAATTATAGCCACCCTGTACCAAGTTTTACTTTCGATTTTTCTTAACTTTCTTTTGCACCAGTATCGATTCTCATTAACCGTATCTTAATATAATACATATCTTAAAATTTATGTATATTATATTGTATAAATATAATATGTATAGTATAATATTTATCTTAGTATAATATAACTATATATTTAAAAGAAATCCTTTTGGAATTTTTAAAAAAATTGAACATTTATAATCTTTGATTTTCAAATAACAATGAAAAAATTTTTACGTACAAAATATTTAATATGATTTTTAGGATAAATTGAAGTAATTTAAGGACATCAACCCGCAAAAATATGACCTAACGATATTTTTGTTCAATCAATAAATTCAAATCTTTCAATTTATAGAATTTGTCATAACAAACTTTTAACCAAAACCATATAGAAACATATTTCTCTACGAACAGATGAAAACCTAATAGTAGAAGTGCATTACACATTACTAAATATTTTGCTCCATAACTTTTGATGAATAGAAAAAAAACTTCTTCCTCCCCTATCAGTTCAAGTATCATCGTTATTGGATTTGAAGAGACTTCTCGTTCTATTAAGGCACCCGAAATGAACGACGCCATTTTTTTTTCCTCTCGGTGTTCGAAACCAAAGTTCAGGTTACAAATCAAATTAATGGCGTAAAAGACCGCACTGTTTTTGCGCGCGCTCGAACGAGGTAAATCTTATTACATGTCCGCGAACGCTAGCACAGACGAGACTGAAGAGATGGAACGAAAAGAATAAAGAAAGAAAAAACAACATGGCGGGAAACAAAGACATCCCCAGTAAAAATGAATGCTTTTTTTGTCCTTCAGGTGGAAGCGAATCACTTACAGCAGCAGCAGAAAAAGCATGGCGCATAAATTCGATTAATGCTAATTAAGAAGTTCTGCTTTTTTTGGTTTTGGTAAAGGATGTTGGTTGTTGTTTTTGGAAAATGCAATGCGACGAGCAAGAGTAAAAAAAAAAAAGAATGTTCCGTGGTTTGTTTTTGTTTTTGGTTGGTAGCAAGTTCGCATGTTAATCTCAAACTTCATTGCATTAATCTTGTTTTGTGGGAATTGGATGTTGGACAAGGGATTTCTTTCTTTAAATTTTGCAGTTTAGAATGGTGGCTGGAAAATATTAGTTTTTAATGCCATGGTTCAAATTGTGAATCTATACAGGGTTCCAAAACAATAACAAAAATTAATCACTTTTCCCTTTGTGCTTAAAAATAATTAGATAAAATAGGTTCAGTTAAGTTAAGAATAACTTTATAACGCAACATTAACCCTTATAAATGATGTTCCATAATCCTACGCTGACCAAAATTAACGAATTGTTTCTTTTGTGACTCATACTCTAAAGTTCCATGCTCCCATGTATAAATGATGTTCTATGATCCCATGTTCCCCAGAATTAACGCATTATTTCTTCTCATACTCTAGAGTCTCCTGTTATAATTCGATGTTTTTTATTGTATTGTCTTAAGTAGTCAATTCTGTGAAGTCTTGCATCATTCAATTATGCTGCCAAGAGAAAGAAATATCAATCAGTAGAACCTCAGTAGATGAAAGATGTAAAAAAATTATGCGTGTCTCTACAGACATCTTAATTACAGCCCATGCACCAAGTTTTACTGTCGATCTATCCTGACCTTCCTTTGCACTAGTATCGATTCTCCATAGCCCTACCTTAATATAATATGTATCTTAAAATGTTTGTATATTATATACATATAATTTGCATAATATAATATAACTGTATATTTTAAGGAAATTAAAACTTTTTTAAAAATTAGCACGGACATGATGTCGATTAAAGCAGGTTAAAAATTCACAAAAATATTCTTTTCATTTGAGTGAAATACGTTTATTAAAAACAAACAATCAAATTATTAACTTATCCCCATTATGAAATATTTTTTCAATCTACTACTAATGAAAGCTTTTTTTATGGAAAAATATGTTCCTTATTCCGTAGGGAGAATTTGATATTCGATCGATTTCGTTTTGGAAATATCTTTTTCAAACTGTTTTCATTTGGTCAATGCAAGTGAAGTATGAAAGTCTAAAAGCATATTCGAAGTGTGTACAAAATGAATTTAAAATAAATAAACAAACTTCTATAATATTTCTAATAACCTTTAGGCACACCTAGAAATGGAATTCTGTAAGGAAACATTACCTATTCTTCAGCGATATTAAAATGAAACTAATTGACTTTTGGGCTGGAAATAGGAAGTTTCGTCTCTTCTAATATCATTGGCCTGATGGCCATTTGGCTAGCAGTTTGGCGCCAGTCTTCAAGTTTGAATCCTGGCAGCGACAGTGGTTCAGAATCCATGTTAAACTGTAGATCCCGGTCTGTTTAGCCCTCGTGTGCGCAAGATGACCGTAGAGCGACAAACCAAATCTTCTAAAATCGTGTTAAATCAAATCCTATTGCATGAATTGTGGATATTTGCAATGACTTACAATATATATGTGTATGTATACATACTGATAAAATATAAATGACGCTATTCCGATATTTTTTTTAATTATTGAGCATATAGCAATAAATACTTTATAAATTTATAGAATCAATCAATAACCACATGTAAAAATAGCACGTTACTAGCAAACTTTTCTTCTGTTAAAATGAAATTTTTTATGCAATTCTAAAATCGTGTTGATACAATCATACTGTAAGAATTCGGATTATAAGGGATGGCATATAATACACATATGTGTATACAGATTGGGATCTATATTTATTAATGCCATATATATGTCTGAATATGATTACAGTGAATTCAGACATTTTCAGAAATGATTGAATATATACTAATAAATCCTCCAAATGAATTTCCTTCAATCAATGTAACTGATGGATTAAATGATGATTTTTAACGTTGCCTAGTGTTCCAACAAACACAATCAACTTTATCAAGATTTGTTTACAAAAATTACAATGACAAGGAATTTCTGACTTTGACAAAACAAGAGTTTCTACAATGTCAAACAAAAATAAATACGAAAACAAAAATAAATAAAATACTCGTTTATATAAAACGTATATAAACGAGGTATAAAATGGAATTTCTACACAGGGAATACAAGAATTATAAAGAACCTTCTTTATTCGAACGACCCATCCCAATTGGCCCGTAATGACCCCATCCCGAACCGATGCCATCTTTCCTCGAATTATGGGTTTCCGTCACTCCGATATCTTAAAGCGTATAAATCAGGCTTCTTACGAGTCACAGGGGATAAGAATCATAATTTCTTTTATTATTCATCATTTTGGGCGATGATCATCGCTTAGAGCGAGCGGCCCTGTTGAATCAAAGGGCAGGCTCGATTATTTTCCTGCCCGTTTAATCCTCGGAGCGGCACCCCCCTCCCACTGAATAATAAACTCATCCCGAGTTCTTTGAAAACACGATTTTCCGAGATCGTAATCCAATGAAAAGCAAGTAAAACGAATGAATGCGTGTCAATAATCCCATCATGGCCGGGGAGACCAGTCCACTGATGGTGACCACCATTCCTGTCCCGCCGAATAGCCTCTCGCCTCACTTTGGCTATCGATACCACTGATAGCTGATAAATATATTCTACTTTTATGATCTAAGCAAGGGGTGGCCAACTCGCAGCCCGCCTTGAATATTTTTTTGGCCCATGAGATTTATCATACTTGTACAAAATGTATTACAGTGGCCAAAGTAGTGTACCAATGTACTCAAAAAATACATTATGTGTCCATTCCTATATTAAAAAATGGACAGTCGAAATTATGAAAACAAGGAACTGTGATTTTCAAATAATATTCTTGCGAATACAGGACCTGTTTTATTCAAGAGTTTACAGTTATGAGTTCACAAAAAAATTAAATTATATTCTGCGAACTCAAGATGCGCGCCCATCTTGGAACATCTAATATAACAGGTTCTATGTTTCACTTCAAGTGACCTCAAGTGACCTCAGTGACCTCAGTCAACTATGAATACACATAGTTGACTGTTGAGAATAGATCAAAACAGACTCTTAGTTTCAAGTGAAAATTTGCTTTTTGGTTTCTGTTTGTGTGCTATGAATGCAGGGTAATTATTTTAATATACCTGTACTTCAACAACATATTTAAAGTAACAACAGCCAGACAATAACTTCCATTACAATGCAATATTGAATTAAAACACATTTTTGAAACATTAGAATCAAAAATAGATTTTTATAACAAATACGTCACAAAAGATAAATTTTCAAATTTGAGAAATGTGGCAAAGAAAGTCATTAGCGCTTTTGGTTCCACTTACACCTTCAAATCGTTTTTCTCTAAAATGAAATTGACCCAAAACAAAACACGCTTAAACATAACGGACGCCCACCTGCAAAACTCATTACGATGTTCAACTACCCAAATTGAGATCGATTTCTGAATTGAAAGTGAAGTGAGTATGGTCACAAACGCACCATAATACTCTTTTTTTGTTCGAGTGTTCTTCGACATTTGGTCCAATGATAACTATGGAAAAATGTGTGGAATGAAGAGTTACATATTCAATTTTAGTAAATTCATCTGTCCGTCAAGGGTCTTAAACAGTTGAGTTTGAATCGTCGACTCAACACAATCTCATCTGTTTCACTCGGAACTATCTCTAACTTGCTCTGCCTCTGATTGTGTTTTGTCCATGAAAAATATATTTTGGCCGAATGTTCTAGTTACAATTTAATTAGACTGAACTTTTTTGATACTGATTATCTTATCTTCTCTGATTTACTGGAAGACCCTCACCTTGCTAAAATACTTATTGTTTCTGGTGCAATTGTTTTACCTTTTATATAACCTCATAATATCGTTGAACACTAAATTGCGGGCCTGAATGGCCGAGTGACTAACGCTCTGTGCCACATGCTTCGGGTTCGAACTTGCAATAAATGAAAACCATACATAATTTTTTTAGTAAGCATTCAGGAAAGAAATATTGAAATATTCTTTTTCATATTGGCAAGCAAGATTTTAATAGCAATCGGCCACTCTTAACATTAATAGGAGTTACTAGCATATTACTTGCTCCTAAAATATATCGATACATGTAGTAGGCAATAAAGTGACATATTCTTTTAAGCAGATATTAAAGATGACCCTAGGTAATTAGTGCTATTTAGAGCAGTATACAGCTAGATCTAGATGACACAAAATTTGGTAGAGGCAATTTTTAAAATTGTTATTTATTGAAAGAGATCTATAGTGCTTTGCAATTCTATGGACAATCATTCTCGGCTCACAAATAACATATTCAAAGGAATGTGCATTGCTTTACTTGTTAAATTTTTCTTTAACACAAGGTTTTAGATACCAAGTACGGAAACTTAATAAGATTGACATATTACCATGTATACAGCACAATTTGCCAACGGCCATACCGCGCTGAATATACCGGTTCTCGTTCGATCACCGAAGTCAAGCATCATCGGGCGCTGTCAGTACTTGGGAGGGTGACCTCCTGGGAGGGCATTCACAAATTAGAGACCTGAATGGCCGAGTGTCTAGCGCTCTGGCGCTCGATGCCACAGGTTTCGGGTTCGAATCCCGGCGGTGCCATGGATGTTTGTAGTGGTTCGGAATCCACTTTAAGCCGTAGGTCCCGGTCTCCTATGACTGTAAGAACGCCACGGAGCCAAAGTTAGACTTCTACCTACGGGTGCTCCATCACAACAGAAGCTGCTGCCTTTTTCTTCAATCATGAGTACGTATGGGCTCGTGGGCTTGGCCAGCCAAGTTGGATAAGAAACAACAATAACACAGCACAATTCAATTACTAGCACAGTCCCAATTCTAGTTCAATAGGCAAGGGAGTACGTTGAATTTTACTTTAAGATCTTCGATGATTATTTCTGTATCTTTGTGTAAAGTAACATTTCAGATGTCGTCGTTTGTTTGTGCAGCTGGAACTGGGTGTGGTCGAATCGAGTCCCTAGTCCAAGAACACAGAGATTTATTGTGACGCGCACAAGCACCGCAATTACAATTAAAAATAAACAATATTTAACACGCATCATGTGCATTCAAAGAACCTTAAATTAAAGATTAGTGGAAGGAAGCCTCTTCTAGATCCCGGCATGACAGCTCGTATCTAACAGCAGCGCCTGTTTTGCCGTTCGCCCGCTCTGGCGAGAGTCTCGATGCCTACTGACGATTTTTTCTGTACGACGTAAGGAGAGCTCTTGCAATGTGTAGGAGGAAACAGGGTTGGTACTAGGTTACAAAGTCTATTCGTTGGAACAACATAATTGGAATGGATCATAGGTGGGACCACGATTACAATGTCTAATTCATTGATATGACTGCTGAACGTTGTAAAGCACCCGGATTTCGCCTGGCGTTGATGTTTGGACATTGTTATTTTTGCATAATCCTCCTTCTCGCGTCTTTATAAGTTCACCTACAAGATTTTTTGACCTTCCTTTAGTTAGATTAAGTTTATAGATGACCCTCCATTTAAAAACCCAACAAGCTATCTTTCAGATCACTGAAGAGTTTTCCTCTATGTTTAGATGCGGTCTGATGGCCAAGTGGCTAGAGCTCTGGCGCTGGGTATCACATGCTTCAGGTCAGAATCACGGCGATATGCATGGACGTTTGTGAGTGGTTCGGAATCCACTCACAAACGTCCCGGCTTAATTAGTCCAAAGTGTGCAAAAAAGAAGAAAGTAAAAAAATAAGTATAAAAATAAATAATAAAAGAAAAATAACAAAAAAAGAAGTAAAAAAAAAAAGTTGAAAAATAAAAATGCAAAATAAGAGATGATAAATAAGAAAAATAAAAATTAGATTAGAAGTGAAGTAAAGAAGAAGAAGGCAATAAAAATTAAGGAGAATTTAAAAAATAAAAAGAATAAAGTAAGAAACAAAAGGCTGAAATTTAAAATAAGAAAAGAATAAAGTAGAGCAAAGAAGAAAAGAATGATAAAAAAAAAAGATCAAGTCAAAGAAGTTAAAAAGAATCAAATCAAAAGAAAATCATTTCTTCTCTGTAAATAAAACAAAAAATATTTTTTTAAAAATGGTTACCTAATAAAAACAAATTAAAATAATTCATCATCTTGTCTGATTTGTGAGGAAAAAGTCTCAAAATACCATTTTGGTGACCCCCAATGGCGAATTCAGTGCTTTTGGGGCGGCGGCGGATATCTGAGCCGTCGAAACTGCCCGAAATCCTATTTAAACTGCGTCGATGAAGAAAATGGGGCGGCTCCATTGCGGGGAATGGCCCCTGTCTCATTTGCGGCGCGTAAGCCCATCATCCCCCTGCCGCCCTCGGATCTGTTTTATATTCGCGATAAAACGACTCACAAATCGTTATTTTTCATTAAGTTGAACCCCCCAAAAAAGGAAGAAGAAGAGGAGGAAGGACCTTTTGTTTGATCTCTCCGCTCCCGAGGAAGAAGGTGGATTTAATTAGGAACAGGACCGCACGGGGTCTGGCCACGAATATGCATTTTTATAAGAAAAATAATTTCCTTTGTCGAATTACGGAGGGCAATATTTCTTCAATATTAATTAAAAAAAGTTTTTAATGATTTTTTTTTCTTTCAAATGCCATATTGAAAATACGCCATACGATATTTTCTTATAAATTCTTTCTAATAAAAAAAATCAAATTTATGAATGAGGATTTTTATTAAAATTTATGGGCATTTTACCACTTACAAGGGATAAAAATAATGATAACAACCTTAATAAAATAATAATAACGATAATAATATCCATTATACAATAATAAATATATTATATAATTACAATAATAAGGCAATAATAACTTTAAAAATACAAACAAGCCGTGATGGCATTGTCGAATGATCAGACGATCTCCCACTTCCCATACATCCTGAGAAGGCAGAAGCATAGTTCTTTGATTGGATTTTTGGTAAACTTCAAATGTGATGATTCTACGTCAGGTCCATTAAGGGAAAAAGAGACAGAAAAGAGAGAAATAAATTTGGTAGACTTTTACTTAGATATGTATTTTAGTATTAAGTAGTATTTAAATTATTTTATTAAAAAATACTTTCTACGATAGTTATTGACAAACACGTTCGCAAGATCATTTGGTTTTGCCACCCCTGCTTTATACCAAATGCAACAGCTTCAAAAATACATTTGATGCAAATATCTATTCACGATGCACCAAAAAACAATTGAAATCCACCTGGGTATGTTTCGACATCGATATCGTGTTACAGACTGCAGATTAGACCTGTTCCATTTGGATACCAGATTTGCCACTGTAAATTCAGGAAATAAGAAATCGCGACGCCATTTGCTCAAAAAAAAAAAAAAAAACTCTCTCAAAACTCTCATCCGGTGGGATTTTTGCTCTGCAGATTCAGTCGAGAAGGCTCAGTGGCGGCCAGAAGCTCTTTTCTTTTTCACCCCACAAAACTCTGACGATACATAAAAAGAAAAGGGAAAAATAAGAAAGGGGGGTCAGCTGGTTTTTCCCTTTTCCTCGAAAACAACAGCGATGTCTCCCGAATTCTACGACACCATAAATTTCTTCCGAAAAAGTTTGTGCTATTGTCCATCTGAGCCTCGGTCCCGCGGGCGGACCGGAACTGTATAAAAAAAAGAAGAAAAATAGAAGAAAAGAATGAAAAGTTAAAAGGGAAACAAAGAAAGCTGACTTGGCTCTAAAAAATACAGTTCTAAACTTGGCTAAACAAATCCACTTAATAAACTGGACCCGTGGAAAAATTGCAATGCCATGCAAAAACATTTCCTTAGATTAAGGCTGGCAATCTGCTTATGTAACTGTCTCAATACAACGAAATACAGTTTTAGTTTTTCGTAGTTTTAAAATAAAAATTCTAGCTAATAAAAAATTTCAGAAGTCAAAGAGTATGATTGCACAATAAATAAAATATCCCAAGAATTCAAATCTCTCCAATATCAGAATCTAATTCTTTGTTAAAATATAGACCTTTCAGTTGTTCATATTAAATTGAGAAATTTCTTTCACTTTAATCTGTATTTTGGTTTATTTCATGGGATAATAGAATGGAAGAAAGCTATATGAAAAAAAGTTAAGAAATATATTCATGTGTTTAGTTTAAAAACGATTTTTTTTCTATGGACAAACTTTCAAATTTTACAAACTTTAAACTGAAAAAATAAAATAAGGGATTGTATATATTTTATATGGTTAAAAACAATGTTTTAAAAATAAAAATTCATGTGACTATTGTATTTAAACAATAATTAAATAGCTAATATAATTAAAAAGAATGATATGGTGAGTATAATTTTATTACACATAGGAGATATATAAGAATTCCTGTATGACAAATGTTACTTTAAGTCTTTGCTATCAAAATGATTGTGTATTTCTCTTCCCTGCAATGTCTTATGTTACTACATTTTCTATAATTTTTGTCCTACTTAAACATATACTTTAAAAAAATAAAAATAATTTTGATGTTTAATAAATTAGATACATTAAAACCAATAACGTAAAATTTTAAATACTGAAATGTCAATAATTTTCTTGCGATTTAAATTCTTTTTAGTGGCGCATAACCCAAAAATAAAAAATAAAAAATTCAAACACATTCTTTTTTTATTTTATAATTTTTGATAAGAATGATTCACAAGAAATAATAATTGAATCACCTTTCATTTGTGTAAATTTATTAATCAATTTGTTCTTATTAGAATAAACACATTAAAAATTATTATTTGTTTTTTAAATATATCTATGATGAAAGCGGTAAATATTAAAATTCTTTTTATCTTTTTTTTTTTTTTTGTAAAAAAAACTTTTATAATTTCATGTTATTTATAAAATTTTATTTAAATTTTAAAAAAAAATTAATTTTATATTTTATTCTTTAATCTACACATTTTTTTTTTTTATTCTTTAAATCTACACATAAGCTGATGCTGTTCTTTAATATACAAAATAGAACACAAAAAAGCATTAGAGTGAATAATTTCTTATAAAACCAATTTAATTTCATAAGAAATTATTCACACTAATGCTTAAATATTTATTAATGAAAAATTTAAAAGAATGAAGAAATATATTCAATTTTAATTTTGGATCACAAAGTTGAATAAAAACCGTTAACGGACTATAATATCATTTTCCATTTATAACTATTGTACAAAGAAGTTTCGAACTAAAGAGTTTGAAAGCTCAAATTAAAATTAAAAAAAAAAAAAAAAATTTTTAAAAACAAATAATAAGAATTTTTATATTACACTGAAAATAATTTTAATTCTATATTCTTAACTAATTTAATTCAGATTTTGTTACTACATGTCTGATATATTTTACTTTTTTAATACGTTCTAATAATACATTCACATTCTAATTCATTTTTATATTTCTAGACAATAGTCCAGAATCAAAAAGAAAATGTGAAGGAAATAATTAAATAATACACTAAATTAGGATTGTTGATGCCAAAGATGTTTAATAAACTAGAAATATAGTAGTAGAGGTTTGTCAAAGAGGAATTTTTTTTTCTCCTACATGAAATCAAGTGCAGTGCATGTTGTCAAATGTATAAAAGTCCATGACATTCACCCAACGAACACAGAGGACATGCATCAGGAATAGCTACACCCATGCGGTGCAGTTGTTTAGTAAGAAAATCATGTCCTGTCGAGAGTCGGAAATGTGCTGTAAAAGCTGCAGGGGGCAAGTCCATTGGGATGGGTGACGAAGCAAGTATGTTCCACGTTTTATCAGTTGAAAGGAGTTCGTAAGTTTGTTTTAAGGGCCAAACCGGAATGTGGCTTAATTGCTCATGCCTGACAGCGTCGATTCCTGCCAAAAATAATATGATGTCCTGGATATGTGTACCCACATCGAGAAGACATATTCTTAGCTCAGAAAGGCTGATAAGAGGGCAGTGAGTAAATTTAAAAGCCTCTCACATGTACAATACATGTTTAATAGGATTCAAGTCAGACTATACTGTCATTTTGTGCGCACTTTAGGCTAATTAGACAGGGATCTACAGCTTAACGTGGATTCAGAACCACCAACAAACATTCATGTCATCGCCAGGATTCGAACCTGAAGCTTTCACAAAAGGCCAGAGGGCTAGTCTATTGACCATCAAGCCGCAGGTCGAGATGACCATTCCATATCGAGCAGTATTTCAAATTCTATACATCGATCGTAATGCAATGCCTATGAACAAGGGAATTATTATTTTTAAAAATAGAATTTAGATCCGCGGCTGATAAAAATGGACTGAGATATTGTGTAAGGAAGGATGTAATCTGTATATCATAATTCTGTCACAATAACCCGAGAATGGGTATTGAAGATCATTACAGCTGACAAAGGCTATCCGATCCAAACTATCCGACCCACTGTATACTTGCAGTTTTCAGAGGCTGCTGGTTTGATACCGAGCTACAGAGGTTATACAGAGCAGTAAACTTTGGGAATAGGTCTGTAGGCTAAATTGGGACTCATTGGTAAGAATACCGGTAATCATTTATCCGGTAATAACGGCTAACAGCTAAAACGGGACTCCTTCTTCTAGAGATTTTACAGATTAAAAATCTTCAGGAATTTGTCTGTAGGTTAAAACAGAACTCATTTTAAAAAGACAGCCACCATTGCTGTCACATCCAATGTGGATTGCTGGCTTGATTCTGGCAAAAGTTTACCGATCTGTAGTTCTAGAGATTCGACAGATCAGTAAAAGTTTGCAGTCTATCAGTATTATAAGACGGGACTCATTGTTAATGAACCGGTCATCATGAGTTGTTGCGGCTAGAGAAGATCGAGATACTTTTCTTCGTAATGTTTTTCATTCACTTTGATACCGATTCCACGAGCGATAGATGATGGTTTTTTACCAAATGGATGTTGGTGATGACCAAACAAACCGCTAAACTAGAAAACTTCTTTTAAAATTTCCCTTACCTTTCTAGTCCAATGAACCGTAACTGAGATATCCAAAAGGTCAGGATGTAGTCAGTCAATTCAAATAATTTCTAAATACTTTTATTGGACACATTACAATGACTATAATATAGATACATAAAAATAATAATAGAAATTGCGGACACAAAAAACCCGTGTCTACAATGGGTGACTATCAACAATGAAGTGCGGGGGAAAGTTCTTACGCCGAACAACGGTTACAGTTCAAAAGTAAAGTGGTAAAAGTTCAAGTAGTAAATTGTTCAGAAAGTTCTAGATATACAGCATTTTCGACGGATGGAATTGCTGTCATTTCTGGCAAAAGCTATTTCCGACTGTTTCTAGCCTTCTTTAAAACGATAAAGTCGTTTAGTAGTTTTTACAATCCGTTTATTTTTCCGACAACCAATATATGGACCCAGAATCCCCCAAAATAAGCTATTTTTAATCAATAAATACTATGCTTTTAAATATCTTATTACTACGCGAAATATTTACTGCGGACGAGTTTTCCCATGCGCGTAGCTGTCCTATATGGAAAATATGTAATTAATCATTTCTTTTAACGCGGATATGATTATTTGTTTGCTGCTCAACTTTCTGACATTAGTACGATAGAAATCATCATTGGTGCAAACCTTTTAGTAAAACGGTTAGATAGATGTAGATAAGATAATGGTAGTTAGATAGATAAAGATAAAGATATTTTTCTAAAACCATAACTTTTGACATCAGTGCAAACCTTTTACTTCACTGAGAAATGGCAGCTCAAAGTCAGTATAAAATAAGTATTCATAAATCTTCCCGATGAAATGTGAAGTGGTTAAAAACACATCTTTTTGAAGAAAAAAGAATAGATGACAGAAATTTCAAAATGAAAAAAGAAAAGAAATAGAAGTTGAAATAATAAGGCATCGAAAAAAAGTTCTCGATTAGACACAGAGTCCATTTACGAAGAGGGCATTCAGCTGGTGCATATAAGATGTATTGAAAGGAAGGAGAACCCACAGAAAGGTTCAATGGTTAAATAACAGAAAAAATTATTAAAAAAAAGAAAAGAAAGGTAGAAATTAGAAAAAAAAGAAAGGCAGAAAGTAGAAAGAAAGAAATGCAGAATGTAGAAAAAAAGAAAAGAAATAGAATTTGGAATAATAAGGTATCAAAAAGAGGTTCTCGATTTGCGACAGACTGCATATACGACTGTGGCATTGAGCTAGTGCATATAAAATGTCTTGGAAAGAAGGAGAACCCACTGAATGGTTGAGTGGTTAAATAACATAAAAAATTATTATGAAAAAGAAAAGAAAGAAAGGCAGAGAGTAGAAGAGAAAAAAACAAAAGAGAGCTGACTTGGCTTTAAAAATATGGTTTCCAACGTCCATTGTCTAAGCGAGTGAGCTCGTCTTTCTGCTGACAGAAGCAATCCGGAAAAAGCAGCTCCGGTTGTTTCTAATTTGATTTTTTTTTCTTCCTTGCTTCTCTCAAACAGCTTAATCTGCATATTTCTCGATAAGGCGGGGCCCTACTAATGGTCCGGGATCTAACTCCGGCGAGTATCGGATTCAACGACAGAACAGGATTTATAAATACGCACGGATATCATCGAAGTCTCTGTTAATGTGTATCGATTCCTCAGAGATGCGTTTTAAACTTAATGGATTTTCTTTAATTTCTGAATCTCCATTACTTAGGATATGCGATGTTTTCAGGCAGCCCAGCATTAGGGATCTTGTTTGTTTCACTCAATTCAAGGCGCATCACATATTTATAAGAATGCTTGTATCGGAAATGCGATGGCAAATTGGTTGATTCCGGTTTCTTTCGATTCAGTATTATTGTGAAGCAACAGATTTAAAAGCTCTCCTCTACTTCTTACATTATGGAGTTTACGGAAAGACGCGTAAACTAAAGTAATAAAAGGTATCCTTAAGTGAATGTTTATGTCATAATAGGATGAATGCATCTTAAGCAAGGAGAAAGCTTTGTTAGATATTTAGAAGGATTTCGTAAATGGAATTTTTTTCTCTATCAAAAATAAACAGAGAAACTTTTATACTAAATTTGTGGAAAGGAATGTTGTCACTCCAACTTCCTTTAAATTTTCTTTTCTAAACTAAATATTTGTCTTAAGCATGGCCTGGTTATAACATGTGCAACTAACGTGTGAATGGCTGAGGTTTGAATCCGTTGACGGTATTGTTGACAGTGCTTTCAGAAACGAGGAGTCTAAATGGTGGTCGTGACAATGGGAAACAGTCTCGCATCGATTGTCAGGCTGCCTTGTGGCAACATTCGGATATTTTCTGTTTTCTTTTTCTCTTCAGGTTCGACACAAATTCAGGGCAGTTACTCCAAAAAAGTCTTCCCGATACGCTTGTCCGAATACGGATGTCCGGAGTATAACCGAGATTCGGCGATGTTTCATCCTCACTTTCCTAATTTGTAGGGGTCCTAGGTGCTGGTGGGGGTGAAGGGGAAGTGTGCTGAAAAGAAATGCAAAGAAAAGTTGACGTGCAGGAGTTCTCAAATTCGAATCTTCTAAGATGACTGCAGACTGCTTTCAGAAAAGAATGGATTCGATGTAATTGTGGCAGCTTCTTACATCGATAGTCAGGCTGCCTAGTGGATGTTTTCCAATTTTACTCCAATACAACCCTCGAATGCGGAATTCCTCGCCAGAATTCGAATCTGAAATATGTGGCACCAAAGGCCAGAGAACTGATCAATTTGGCAGCAGGCCTAACAGATTTGGGAGAGAGATGCCCCTTTATAGTTTGAGGAACAGCCATTTTGGACGAATGTTTCTCTTCACGTACGCCCCAAGTTTAATGAAAAGTTTTTCCGGCCTACAGATTTATGAGGCAGAGGCTTGGCCCGGTGTCTCAACATTGAGTTTCGAACAAAACACTTTTGGTCCAGAAACCCAACCTGCTGTTTCAGTAGGCCGCTCCGTCCCACAGAGTTGTTGCATTGTGGCCTGTATGGCCGAGTGACTAGCACACTGGCGCTTTGTGCCACATGTTTCAGGTTCGAGTCCCAGAGACGCCATGGGTGTTTGTGAATGTTTCGGAATCCAAGTTAAACTGTAGGTCCCGGTCTAATTAGTCTAGAGCAGGTATAGGCAAACTACGGCCCGCTGGAAGGTTTCTATCCGGCCCGCGGATAGAATTTCAATTTGCCGGTCCGAGGCAAATTAAAAGAAATATATATTTATATATTATATATCCATCTCTTTTTCTACTTTGATTAAATATTTTTTTTCCTCCTTTTTTTTCAAAGGACTGATGATCTTTTTACTTTTTGTACCTTTGTTCTACAAAACAAAATCGATGGAAATAGCAAGCACAGACAACTTTCAATCAGTGAAATGTTAAAAGCGGAAATTATTTGTTAGTTATAGCAGTTAAAAGTTAGAGTTTTACAAATCATTCTTGAAAGTAAATTTCCCAAATTTAATATCTCATGCCCAGAAAATCAGTGCTATGTTTGCTTCATCTTCTATATGTGATACAAGCGTTTTTATCTATGAACCTTAGAAAGAACTATTTCAGAAGTGGACTGACAGATGAGCGTTTAGCCTCGTTCCTTAGAATCGGTACATCTCCTTTCGAACCTTACTGTAAGAAACTTTTAAAAATGAAATCGTAATTTCATTCATCTCATTAACATATTTAAATTGTAATACTTGTGTATTGTTCTCAAAATTTTAGAAAAATTTATCTAGGCCCGACAAATTTATTATTTTTTTTTTCGATTTTTGGCCCGCGACCGAAAAAGTTTGCCCATACCTGGTATAGAGTGTGCACAAAATGACAGTAGAGCGACAAACCAAACCAATCGTCCCGAAGTGTTGTTTCAGTGTGCGGTAGTTAATGTGAACTAATGAAATATGGAGGGCGCCCATTTTTCCAGACGGATCGTAAATATTTAGGCGGATGGAAATGCGCGCCCTTTCCGTCCATCGGGGCTGAAGGAGACGCAGGAGGAGCAGGAGCAGGGGCGGCGAGTGAGTAGCGGAGCAGAAAAAAGGATCCGCTAATCCGCCTCTGCGAGTTCACGGCTCCTTGGAGGTGATTTATGGGCGGCTCGAATCGAGTCGGTGGGCAAAATCCGGAAGTACGACAAGGCGCTGATTAATAGGGCGGCCGCCTTCGTAGTCTGTCCTCGCCGCCCCTAATCTCGTCAGACCCGACCGAGTGCGGCATGTCGGACGCCATTTTTGAGGGCGGGCTTTACCTCTTCACTTCAGTTTGAAGTGAAAAGGGGCTTTGAATTAAACCACTTTATCGCTGACTACGATAATTCGCGTATCTGATTGTAAATTAGGGTCCTCGTCCCCAGGTTTGAAACAGGCACCGCCCGTTGCTTTTACAATGGCTCATCTCATTAGATTTCAGTTATACTTTTTATATTATTATACTTATTATTTAAATTATACTTTTTATATTATTATACTTATTATTTCAATTATACTTTTAAATTATACTTTTATATTATTGTACTTATCATTTCAATTATACTTTTTCGATATGGCCTAGTGTCTAGCGCTCTGGAGCTAGGTAACACAAGTTTCGGGTTCGTGTCGCAGCGGTGTCATGGATGTTTGTAGTGGTTCGGTTTCCACTTGAAACCGTAATTCCCGGTCTAATAGGATCATAGAGTGTTGGGGGGGTAGTGTTACTCGCGTCTTCAAGCTAACCGTCCACCCCCCTCGGTAGTTCTAAGTAAGTAACTGAGGTGCAGACCTCGCTTATGGCGTAAAGATGAATTGTCTCTGTATTGCCAGCTGCATTAGAACAACATAATAAAGGGAAATGCTAAAATATTTTATAAAATTGTACTTTTTTCAAATGTATAGAAGCGTTTACATACTACTGTGTGCAAAAAGTAAGAACATTTGTCAATTTAAAATTCATTGAGCATGCATTGAGGATTAAAAAAAAGTTGGCATAAGGGCGTTGTGTCCGGAGGGAATTACTTTGAAGGCGATGAACTAAATTTAAAAGAATAAATAAAGAGTTTTAAAAAACAAGTAATATAAATTTTTTTTTTAAAGTAACTATATTGTTTTTTTTTTGTCCCACTATATTGCAGGAAGTCCTTTATAAATAATTTTCATTCATTTTTTAAAGTTTATCTGGCGCCATCTATTGGTAGATATAGGCAACTTAAATCTAAATAAAACCTAAAATTAATTAATTTAATTTAATTAATGAATTAATATTTGAAAAAACTGTATTAACATCAAGTGTCACCCACTAGAAGTTAAAAAAATATGTATTTGAACTTGAGTGGATGAATAAAAAGTGTTTTGTGAACGATTGAAAATTTGAACAAGATATATATAGGAAGTATGTGAGCTAATGGATGGAATTTAAAAAGTAAATTGGTCTTTAAGATTCATGAATCCATGCGCCATCACACTGAATCTCGAATTACTGATGGTGGCTGTTCTTTCCAGCACTTGTTATATGAAAAGTGTAATCATTATAATGCTTTTTTTATTTTTTTTTCACCCGTCTTTTACATTTAATTGTTATCCGTACATTGGGGCCTGAATGGCCGATTGTCTAGCGCTCTGGTGCTAGGTACCACAGGTTTTGGATTCTCATCCCGCCGGTGCCATGGACGTTTGTAGTTTTCCTGAATCTACTTTAAGCAATAGGTCCCGTTCTTATATCCATGTCTTTATATAATTTATATATAGCCGTAGGTCCCGAGCCCAGTCAGATTTCTCACCTATATCATTCCCAAACTCTATATGGGCAACTCAGCACTAGGCACAGTGATGTGGTGTAGTAGTAGTAGTTATTGGTATATTGCTTACATGCTAGAACTTCCACACGCCCTTTTTTGCCGAATATTCTATTACAAAATCCCCCCCCTCTACACTTCTGGGAGATATATTAAAAACATTTTGTACATTCATGATGTGTATTGCCGTTTTCGACATTATCTCATGTGTTGGATAATGGCCTGATGGTCAATTGCCTAGCACTCTGGCTGTTGGTACCACAGGCTTCCAATTCGAATCCTGGTTGTGGCATGGATGTTTGTGAGGGGTTCGGAATCCATTTTGAATTGCAGGTCTTGATCTAATTAGCCTAAAGTGTCACAAAATGCGTCAAACTAAACGTGTATAGGGTTCATTTGATTACAATTGTCAAATTTTCTACTCATTAACAATGAGCAACACCAGTAATGAGTGGTTGAAATTTCAACTATGGTACCACTGCAGCAGCATTAAAAGTGAGTGAATTGTCGAAAGGCGGTCTCACTTCTTGTTTTAATATTTTATAATTAGTTGACGCGACTTACTAAAATAACCGAAACGAAATGAAACTTCCTCAAAACTGCGCACCGTAAAACTCCAACTGCGGCACCATATTTTGAGGCATCTGGGAATTACTTCTTCGAAGGGAGTGCCCGAGTATCCCCGATATCCGGGCGCGCTGAAGATTTATCTTCTTTTTCTCGTGCGACTCGGGGGTTGTTCTAATTCGCGAGACAGGGTTGCCGACGAACTTCTTCAGAGCGTGAAATAAACCGATCGGGAATTTGAATAATGGGGCCGGGCCCCGGCCCTTTGTTCCTTGCACACGTTGATTGCGAGGCTCGAAGATTATGAAGGTGACATTTATGAGGAAAAATAGCGTCTCTCCTTCGAAGCAATGGGATTTGATAAGCAGAAATATTTAGATAAATCGCTCCACATGCGAGACTTCTGTACTTTCGAGAAATGTTAAGATAAATCGAAATGTTTTTATTCCTTGAGGGGCTCAATTTTGCTTTTTATTTTTATTAAATAACCAGCAATGAATAATGTTGCACAAATAGCTCGGCACCATTTTTAAGTGACTTAAGATAACAATTAAAACAACGTGTTCAAATTGTGCATGATCTATTCAAATTAAGAACAGAATATAAAATTATTATTCATTATTCTTTTCATTAAGATAAATCTAGAAATGACTGCAAGATAAATAATAAACTTATTCGTCCCCTTTTACACGGTGAAATTGGAAAAATATATAAGAAATATAAGCGCCAAATTTTAATTAAAAACTGAGAAAAAAAAGTAAGTTTTTACCGTCTATCTCTTAAACCACGTCTTCAAAATGAACGTTTTAACATAAGGTAACGTTTTAATGGGACGTTTTAATAGATGCACATATGTCCCTTTAAAGTCAATAGATGTACACTTTACTGATGACTTGCTGTATACTTTACTGATGAGTCCAGATTTTTCTTGCAATCTGACCAAGGAGTTTTGATCTGACTAAATCCGGGAACGCGTAATTTTCCCAGTCAAAATCTTGAAATAATTCAACTTTGTGATATCTTGGCAGAAATGTGTTTGCAGTGTTGCACTGATCGTTTCAAGAGCCACCATTATTACTCACTTATATAGAAAAAACATTCATAATCCCATGTCCTTAAGATTGTGCAATTGGGGATTCCTTCATCCTATAGGACGATAATTCTGTACCACAAAGAGAGTGGAGGATTACTGCCAATAACTATTTTCATGGATAATTCATGAATCTTGGGATTGAATGGAATCCGATTAGGAATGTTTGAGCATGTTATTGTTATCCCAAACATCATGAATCGGGAAATGTATTGGGATCTAGAGAGACATAGTGCTGCACTGGATCTGCCCTATGCCTCCCTCGAAGGTTGTCAGCCTGCACAACATTCAAGGGATGCATAGGAAGGATCTGGAGTGAATTTAAGCGTGGGACAACGTTGTCCAGTGCAGCCCTAGATCCCAATATATTTCCGATTCTGGCACGTTTGGGATAGCAATAACTTGCTCAAACATTCCTAATCGGTCCGAAGATTATAATCCCCAATCCATGGACAAGAATTTTTCCTTGAAAGTAATTAAATTTATATAATTATAGTATAATTTTAATTTTACTAAAATTATATTATTTTTATAATTATATAAATTTTGGTTTTATTCATTTGAGTACATTTTAGGTTTTTCTTTTTAGAAAACAAAAATCCTTTTTTTCAAACTAATGAAACGAAACAATCCACAAATACAAAAATATATATATATATATATATATATATATTACCAATTAACAAAAATGAAGCAATAATTTATAATTTTTCCATCAATTTTTTAATTAATTAATTTATGAGACACTTTCTGAGAGTTGTGTAAGCAAACTTTGCGTTCTACTTCGTCATTCTTCCTCTTATCGATGTGGTAGGCGGTGTGTTTACCTCGCATTAAAACAGGCAACGCTGTCAAAAGTGGAAAAATGCTGAGTTATGCTTCCTGCACAGAAGCCATAAATTATGTTTTGGCGTCTGTGCCGAGTGTGAGTCTGATCCCTCACCCCTCGCTCGTTCATCACGGGGGAGGCCCCGGCCACGTGCAAAAGAAGCCCCGTGCAAACAGAGAGCTGGCCTCTCGAACTCTCTGGTTGGGAGGTGGACTCCGAAAGAATCTGTCATGTAAACAGTGCGTAGCTTTTTTCATCTGGAAATTGTAACTTCGTAAGAAACTCCGTTCAATGCAACGCTATTTTTCTGCAACATATTTTTCTTTTGTATGTTTTAGTTTTTTCTGGGGAAAATGTACGTAATTTCCCGCCTACAATTCGTGGATTATATTAAAAAAAAACAGTCTTAACGTCGTGGTGACATGCGCAGATATTTTCTTTGGAAGCTTCATAAAGATCAGTTTTATAAAAATGCTTTTTAACAAAAATAAATTCACAAGCCTCCGCGTGGAAGAAAAATAAACAATTTTCTTACTTAAAAGAAAGAAACATGCTGCATGATAATTCTTGAATTCATGATAATTCATGAATAAATCTTGAAGGTAATTAATTATTCATAAATTATTCATGAAAATAATTATTGGCACTAATTGAAAGAAAGAAACACGAGGATAATGAAAGGCAATTCTTGAATTCATGATAATTCTTTAAAATAATTATTCTTGAATTATCGAAGAAAATAATTAATTAATTTTGTTTGCAGAAACGTAAAAATGTTGCAGAAGGCACTAGGTGAGCAATCCGATAACGAAAAGAACTGTTTAGAAGCAGTAAAAACAGTTCATAGAAGTCAGAGAAGGCGTTGAAGATGAAGAGCCCTCTGGTCGACCACAACCTAAACCGAAATTAAAGATTTGGTGCATGCAAACCGTCGTACAATTAAAGACCTTTCTGATGAAGTTTGAATTTCAAAATTCCACTTTTAAAAGATGTTTTAGGCCTCAAACGCGTCAAATCTTGATTGGTACAGAAAACACTGGATGCGCCAGCTCACACTGCATTGATTCTCCGTGACATTTTCGCCAAAAATGAAATCCACATCGTTCCACAACCACCGTATTCATCTGATTTAGCATCGTGCTACTTCTGGCTATTCCCTAAACTCAAAAGACCCCACCGGGGACAACGTTTTGAGTCAATTGAAGAGACATTTCAAAAATCGCCGGAATCAGTTTTAGCATATCAAAAAAACCCACAGTAACTCAAGCACTAATAAATATTTTGAAGTAAAATTTCATACAGATGCCAAGGACAGTGCCAACAACCTAAAAAAAGAAAAAAAAATATGAAATACCTATGCCCTGGAAATTTAATTGAAAACTGGTCTTAATTACCATTACTAATATTCAGAATATACTACATGTAAGTATGATATATGTAATAAATATATCCTGAATGTTAGTAAGGGTAAATAATGAAAGTAAATAATTAGTAAATAATTGAAGTAAATAATGAATATTAGATGTGATGTATATAAAATTATAGTTTAAAAAAACTAAAAAACACGCTTTTAGAGTTAATCAAACTAAAAAGTAAAAAGTAATCGTTAACATGAGAATAAAATTATTGACGAGAAAATGAACGTCACTGTTCTAAAAGCGTGGGGTGCTTTGTATGACATTTTTAAACTAACTCTGCTTTTCGGAATGAAACCAGTGAAAAATTATAACGATTTATTTTTTACTTTGATTAACTCTAAAAGCGTGTTTTTAAACTATAATATTTAAATGAGGTTCCGGTACGGAGGAGTGGAACTATAGTTCTTACAATAATTTAATTCTGAGTAAAACATAGGCTAAATGCGAATAGGTCGAGCCAGCCAGGATTCGAATAGGGAATCTCCTGATCCGTAGTCAGGCGCGTTATCCGTTGTGCCACTGTTCCCACGTAGGTTTGAATGTCTTAGATAGTTTCATTCTACATGGGTTAAATTGTTCTTAAAATAAAATCACTAATCCTAGCGATCCTAATCCTGATGAGATAATAAACTTATCAAAATATTTTAGTGTCGTCGGTCCTTGATAAGTCTACAACGTTTAAATTAAATCTGATTGCTTAAAGTAGGGCAAAATCCAACCCAAAGAGTCAGTTACAAACAAGCAAACATACAGTTGAAACTAATAAAGGCGTATTAATTAAGTATAAAATAAGGAAGATGGAGTACATACATATTGAATATTAAATAGGGTTTTCTGAGATATTGAGCAGTAAATATGGTGTATGGAGCTTTAAATAAGGTGTATGTATATATTGAGTATTATATGTGATGGAGTATATAATGAATAATACATATGGTGTATGTAGTATATATTATTAAACTTGGAGTATATATTGAGTATTAAATATAGTATATGTAGTATATATTAAGTATTAAATAAGGTGTATATAGTGCAGATTGAATATGTTGAATGTAGTAGATATTGACTACCAAATAGGATGGAGTATAGTATATTTTATTAAATATTATATATGTAGTATATACTGAATATTACATATGCCGTAGAGAGTAAATATTGAGTATTAAATGAGATGTATGGAGTATATATATATATTACATGTATGAAATATATACTGAGTATTAGATGTGGCGTTTGGAGTAAATATTGAGTAATAGCTGTGCTGTATGGAATCAATATTGAGTATCTGATGCGGTGTAAGGAGTATATATTGAAAATTAAATAGGATTCGTGAACTATATGTTGAGCATAGAGTGCTGAATAGAGTTTATATATTATATAACCCAACAATATGGAAAATTATTTAATCATGTTTCATCTGGAATGCAAATTTTCCGATTCCGAAAAAGGGAAGGCTCAGCAATTAACGTAATTCCACCTTTCGTCAAATGAAACTCGCCACTGATATTTGCGGTGATAATTTCTGTGTTGTGGCGGAGATAACGGAGAGATCAGCGGGCGGTAATGGAAAAACGATATTTTTTGCGACGCGAATGAATGAAAGGGCGGCATTCAATTTCCCAATTCAAATCCTTTCCTTTCCACAGTTCCCCATTATTTCACGAAGCGAGATAACATTGAGGCAGTCAGATACTGCATATAGAGGGAAAGATGATATGCTGTACTATGGAATTTCTTTTTTTTTCTTTTGCAAACATCATTTAAACGCCCATTTAAAACTGAACTGGTGTAAAAGAAAAATGAAATTTTTCTTTTTCACGGAAATAAATTTTGTTAATGACTCCTTCCAAATATTGCTGTTCATTTTGAGGCATTTGGATTGGTTAAGTCAGGCTAAAGCCGAAATCGGCCTATGGTAGGCTAACGGAATGCTTAGATATCAGTTTATCATACTAATTTTAATAACAAAAGGATCCATTTTTTTTTTTTGAACAAAATGTGGTCTGAATGACAGTTTGCCGGAGGCATTTCCTGCGGGGGGGCATTTATTTAAAAACGTAAATGTGTTACGAAGTAATATATTCCGAGAGTTCTCCTTCTCAAGTCATCATTTCACTGTGCATACTAAAGATAAACAGATACAAGAGAAGTTATTTTGGTTATAAATTTGATCATTTAGTATGAAATAGAATAAAACAATACATTTAATTTATATAAACTCAAGAGCCAAAACATTATGACCACCCCTACCTTTTGCAATGAACTCGCCTGGATGACTTGGAAGGCATGTGATCAGGTGGAAGTGGTATTTAACTGGTATTAAGTGGTGGTATTAATCCATGCCAAGGAGGGTTGAAGCTGTGTTGCGCGCCAAAGGTGGGCCAACACGTTATTGACAGGTGGTCATAATGTTTTGGCTTTTGAGTGTAAATGACTATTTTATTTTTTAATCGTTTTGGGGTGAAATTTATTAATATGATATACATGTTAAATACATAGAAAAATTAAATTTACATTTATTTCTACAAAAAATGAACTATTTCTTTCAAAAATCGTTTATTGGTAGTAGAGAATTTTCTCCTTTTAGGCCAACAACATAGAGCCAGCAGGAGATTGTTGCCAAGTTATCATCCTCTTATATGTTAAACTACAAAACCCCGAAACTCATGTTTGAAATTCATTCTAAATGAGTTCAGCATATCCCACAGTGCAATAGAAAATTCCACAGTGCCACAGTTTTTCCTCTGTTACGCCAGTAAACAAAACGGCCAAGGAATGGCCGCTTTGGGAATGTAAAAAGAATGGCAAAGGACAAAGGACCATGGTGTCCTAGCAGTGAACTGTGCGAGTCAATTGAAGTTGGTTTGTCGCTCTGTGGTCATTGTGTGCGCACTTTAGGCTAACTAGACCGGGACCTACAGTTTAACGTAGATAACGAACCACCAACACACATCCATGCCACCAGCAGAATTCGAACCGAAAACCTCGGTACTAACGGCCAGAGCGCTAGCAAGTTGGCCATCAAACCAGTCAATTGAGGAGTATGACCACAAGAAGGTTATGTTAGCCACAACCTGACAACCCCTATATGTGTTTTATTATGTTACTACATGGGTAGAACAGTCAAAATGCATCGAAAAAAGTTTTTTCGATACGTACATTCAATAAATGCTCGATTCGTAAGAAAGGTTCGATACATTCTTCGATTTTCCTTATGTATTTTTAGGATGTGCTTGTCTGAAAATCTAAATAAAAATGTCTAAATAAAATAAATAAAATCTAAATGTTAAATGTCCCCTAATTTTTTTTGTATACATTCCCGAGTAATATTTACTCTATTAATAATTATTATTACTGATTATTTTTCTTTCCTCGCCAAACTTCGCTTATTATCGCCGCACTTGTCCGCCGGTTGACATGATGTCATTATGACGGCGGTCGAACTGCAATCGCTTTTATCGCTGCCACATAATAAAATCTTAGCAAAAATGCAGTTTATTATGCACTGAAAAATTAAAAGCTCTCGGAAACATTACTCGAATTAGCTGCGACCGTGAGCGAAGGCAATTAATTAAGTCATCGAATAAAAGGGCTGCTCATTTGAGAAGTCCATTTAAAGGGGACTCGAATAATTATGTTAATTAAAAAAGTGTGGTTCTCGAGTTTCTTTTGAAATAATTCGATTCGCTTTTCATTATCGGCGTCCGAACGGATTGAGTGTCTCCGGAAAAGAGCGGATTCAAATGAACGAGTGAATCGCAGGAATTAGCTTGTGACTCGCTGTGTTTGCATAGGTGTCTCGACTCACTTTGCGCAATTAAAGAGGGGTGCGAAGTGATTGATTTTAATTAAATGCTTTCTTCCGTCCAAAGAAATCTCTCGTTTGGCAGCAACATCCTGTATCAGGAGCATTGGATCAGGTGGATGTTTATTTTTTTTATTTCTTGAGAAACACAGGTAGTTGACTTAATCCTTGCAAATGATTTTCTGAAATCTATTTATAGATGAACACAAGTTCAGGTATTGAAGCAGACGTGAATCGATAGAATTGATTTAAGTTTGCGTTGTAAATGATTGTAAACGGTTCTACTGGATTTTTTTTGTTTGAATAACTAAATATTTAAATAACGTAATTTTGTAAAATTTCACTCTGTTTTTACAATGTAAATTGAAACACTAAAAATTATTCTTAAAAATATATTTTATTTATTTAAAAAAATTTAGCTGATTTGCTCACGAGCTAAAAGTTGACAAATTTTTTTTTCTTTTTGAATGCAGTATTTTTGTTTTTAGGGTGGTTTGATGGCTAATTGGCTAGTGTCCTGGCCGTTGGTGCCACGGGCTTCAGGTTCGTATTCTGGCTGGATGTTTGTTGGTGGTTCGGAATGCACGTTAAACAGTTTTAGGTCTAATTGGCCTAAAGTGTGCACAAAATGACTGTAGAACGACAAACCAAACCAATCTGCTTTTAGGTCTTGATTATTGGAATGTCGAGAGAATTGAGTCGTAGGCATTGTTTGATAGGCGACTTTTTTTTAATTAGGTACTAAGAGTTCCATTGCACGCTTTCTGGTTTTCCTCCAGGGGGACACGAAAGGACAGTTTCTCTGAAGAGTACCTCCAAAGAGACAACTCTTCTCGGGGGGAAATAATACTCAATTACTTTTAGAGAATAGAGAATATTTCAAATTAATATAACTTTCTAAGATTGTTAAATCTTGGCAATTTTTATTGATATTAGTGGTAATATTAATTTCTCCTGTACAGAGGGAAAATAATTTTATATACAAGGAAGGATAGGAAACCTTGTCTGCTGTTCAAATGAAATAGAACACTTAAAGCAGGTTAAACGAAAGTTATGTCCATTGCTATGAAAGATTCTTGAATCAAAAACATTCTATTCATTTTCCGATTGAAATGAAACTGAAATCTAAGAAATCTGTGAGGTGTGAAAGGAAATGTTCATTATGAGCTGTGGCGTCAATTCAACAATAACCACTCCAGGACATTTGGGAGGATCTTTTAGGGGTAACTTCCCCAAATTTGAGTACCGCACACGCAAATTCATAAAAGACAGGCAGGGAAAAAACTCCAGAAAACAGACTTATTAAAAAATTACAAAAATTAGCTTAATTTATTTTTAATTAAATAGTGCCTTACTTGTGTCCCAGTGACAATGGGTGCAGCGAATGCGCAGTTGGCTGGGGTACGAATTCGCTGATGGTATTGTGGAATTCAATTTTTTCAGAAACAAGGAGACATGGTGATTGTGACAATATGTGTAAAAGTATCTGGATAGGTTATTCAGGCTGCTTTGTGGGAATATTCGAAGCTTCCTCGCATATTACACGCAAGTGCGTTTGTGCATACACCTTAACGTCCTCCTGGAAGACAGTGTCCTTCCCTAAAGTCGGTGAACTGTTCGTGGTATAGATGATGCCCACCGATGTTCCACCTTCACTTTTCTAACTGGCAGGGGCTACATGCTCCTACGTAAGAGAGGGAGGTGTGGAGGAAAGAAAAGGTTATAGTGAGCAGTACAGTTACAGTGAACAAAGGGTGGTGCATTAACAGTGAATATAGAGTGATTCGCTGCAGAACTTCAGAGAAGGTGGCATGATGGTCTCCATTCCATCTGTGAGGATTCATTGCATGGGATGACATAATGCAGATAATGTATGCCAACAAACCGAGCTATTTTCCTGAAATACACAATCGAACAAGCGTCCTTAACCATTCCAAAGCAAAATCGGCAAAATGTTATGCGAAGTAATAAACACAAATAACATGCAATAGTTGTAACTTGTAGACTTCATCAACTATCAATGTTTTTAGAAATCTGGAGATTGGATGACGATTGGGACACCCATATAAGCAGCTTCCATCCAAAAGGAATTTTTCCTATATGAAGAGCAAAAGTGGAGTAAATATTTTTGAAACCCTTTCAAAGTGTCACGGTCCTCCCTTTATCGGCTGTAAGCGAACCTTTTAGGATCGAATATGAAACTGATCGATAGATAAGTCGAATACCTAAGTACAATCAATGCATAAGTCGAACATGAAATTCATCGATTATAAAAAAAAAGTTATGCAGAATCGAAGCAGTGTGTTTACACATATATAAAGATACCATTATAGATTTAGAATTTTTTTTCTTCTTAATATGATCAATTATTGTAACATAAAGTAAATAAGGATGGGGAAGGATCAGTAGTTTGCAATAAAAAATGCGGCATGTTAATTGTTACGAGATGCGGCATGTTAATTGTTATGATGGCCGAGTGGCTAGCTCTCTGGCTCTCGGTACCACAGGTTTCGAGTTCAAGTCCCAGCGGGTGCCATGGATGTTAGTAGAGGTTCGGAATCCACTTTAAACCGTATGTCCCGGTCTCATAGGATCGTAGAGTATTACGTTGGCAGTGTTACTCCGCGTCTGTAGCTCATCTTTAAGCTACACGCACATCCTGGGCATTGCTAAGTTAGCAACGTTGGTGCGGTGATGGATTTAAGGCATCCAAGACAGATGTCTAAGTGTTTGCCAGCTGCATTCGAAAAAAAAAATTGTTATGAGATTTCCTATCTTTCCTCTTCCAAAGTTTTTATAGCAAGATTTGATATTTTTCATTTTTAAAACTACCATTTGCTAGATACCACTTTCAGAAAGTGATATATTTTTTTTATATTTATATTCTTTTTTATAGCGACATACATTCAATTGAAAGCAGCAAAATCTATAAAAATTTTATGTCATGTTATTGTTTTACTACTTGTTTAAAAACCGTTAAGTTTTACTGCTCCACCCTGCGCATAGATACAAAATAAGCAACTATTCTACAAAAACATTTTGAAAAGAAATCTAAAAAAAAAAAAGCTGCTGGATTTCAAAGTACAAAGGGAGTGACTAGCTAGCGGGGATGAAATCAATTACTTACCCAAAACTTCCCAGTAGCTTCACTAAATTATCCATTACTCTCTTTAAGATTCCCCCCTCAAAGGTATCTGAAAGTCGTCGCTTTTACCCAAAGACCGTTAAAGACCCTCTGATGTCAATCACTTTTGATATTTAAATTTTCCCCACGCGTAATTCCATACATCTCCCCCCCCCTCGATTTTTTTTCTTCCCCCCAATCCCCCAAACCCTTTAATGCGCAGGGCTCCAAACTACTTTGGACAAAAAGGACCTGAGAGGGAAAAAAAATTCCCCTCGACTGCATGCATAAGCCATCAAACACCCTGCGCATAGACGCAGGATGAGGGAAAGCCAGTGATAATAGTGTTATGCAAATTGAGTTCTATCCTTCCTGCAAGAGATGGAAGGGGAAAATGAAACAAAAAAAGGGAAGAAGGAACTCTCCACAAATGGACCGCCGTAGCCCAAGATTGATGACAGAACCAGGTCTAAAAGAAAAATAGAAGAAAAATAGAAAGAAAGAATTGCGAGGGGAGGGCCCGAAAAGTATACATTTTAACGATCCTGGAAGTTTTCTTCTTCTTTTCTTTTGAGAAGGTAAGGGAAGAGTTGCTGTTTCAATCTCGAGTTGCGAAATTGCAGCCTTCTCCAAATTTGCATGAGAATTTGTTTAAGAGCCTCGCTTGCTTTGGATTTAGGAATCAGGAGAAATAAGTCTTCGCCCGGGAAAGTAAATTTGGGATATATATTATAGTCTACCTGCCTGGGATCCACGACTGCTCGGAAAAGACTTGGAAGACACTACACGACCTCTCTGTCCTATGGACTCCATTGGACTACTAGGATAAACTAATAGCCATTATCTTTTAATAGAATTTTAAATCTAAATTTTAAAAGGGAATGTTTTCCTAATATTCAAAAGCCATTTTTTTAATGAAAATTATAGAAAATTAGACTTTTTTTTTTACATTCTCAATGCAATCGGCGTTGAAAAATTATGCTTCTATGGTACTGAAAACTTCTGTACCAAAATAGTTTTTCAAACGTTTTGCATTCTTTCACTTCATTGTATACGGGCAAAGCAATTTAAAGATTAAAGTCAATAATACCATGAAATCCAATGTAACAATCAAACCAATGATAGTGAATTGCTATTCACTTAACTGGGTGCCTTGAGATCAAGTCAAGTCAATAGCAATCCACTATCATTGGTTTGGTTACTTCATTGGTTTTGAAGATGATGATTGACTTTATTGACTATACTTTTCGATCTTTAACAAGTCATTCGCCATTTACGCACTATATGTAGAAGATTCAGTCTTATTCAGGTTGAACCAAAAAAGGACTTCTAGACTGGAATCAGGAAAAATAAGTCTTCGCTCGGGAAAGTAAATTTGGGATCTGTATTATAATCTACCTGCCTGGGATCCACGACTGCTCGGAAAAGACTTGGAAGACACTACACGACCTCTTTGGCCTATGAGACTCTCTTGGACTACCAGGATGAACCAATTACCATTGCCTTGTAACTGAATTTGAAATCAGCATTTTTAAAGAGAATACTTTACTAATATGTAAAAGCCAGTTTTTAACAAATATAGAAAATTAGACTTTTTCTTTTACATCTATGGTACTGAAAATTCCTGTACCATAATAGTTTTACAATCGTTTTGCATTTTTCATTCCCCTGTACAAGCTTAAAGTCAAACATTTTCATCAAATCCAATGATGCAATAAAACTAATGGTAGTGAATTGCTTTGGACCTGACTTGGTTTGACTGGGTGCTTTGAGATGAAGTATAAAAATGCTTGACTCTAATTGCTATTATACTTTTCGAACTTTAACCTCAAGCCATTCGACGCCAGAACAGCATATATGTGGAAGATTCAGTCTTATTCAGGTTGAACCGAAAGAAGGCCTTCTGGAATGAGCCCCTATTTTGTCGTTGGTTTTTTGAACATAAACCTTTAATAATTTAACTGTCGGTCCTGTGAGGATGTTTTCAGTTATTTTCATTATAGAAACGGGTTTTATCCAGAAGGCGATTCACTTTCTATAACAAATAGGATTGAAAACGGGTGATAAAACATGATTATGTGTATCATACTGATTGCTAAGTAACATTTAGGCATTTCATGAGATAATATTTGTTCACGCGGGCCTGAATGGTCGAGTGGCTAGCGCTCTGGCGCTCGGTACCACAGGTTTCAGGTTCGAGTCCCAGCGGTGGCATGAGTGTGTGTAGTGGTTCGGAATCCACTTTAAACCGTAGGTCGTGGTCTAATAGGATCGCAGAGCGTTGCGGGGGCATTGTTACTCCGCGTTCGTGGCTTGTCTTCAAATTCACGCGCCCCCTGGGTAGTGCAAAGTGAGTAACGTCTGTGCAACGCTTGCCTTAAGGCATCCAAGACATCTGTTTAAGTATTTGCCAGCTGCATTAGAAAGAAAATTTCCTTAAGAGCTGGCTCGGGATGCGTAAACTTGAAAATAAGTGACAAAATGCGTTATTTTTATACGAATCATGCTGAAGATGCGTCTCCTCTTGCAACTGTTCCTCCAACAGAATAAAAAATATCATTGGCACTCTAGGGATGAGTGCATTCAGCATCGCTGTCATAACTAATATCCCTCGGGTACTCGTCCGAAAACTCAGCCATCACATTTGAATTTCGTTAGAGGCTTATTAGAATGTATTTTTCTTTTAATTTGGGGTGGGGAAAGGCGTAAAGGTCCTACACATCATATTACAAATTTTGGGCTTGAATGGCCGAGTGGCTAGCGCTCTGGCGCTTGGTACCACAGGTTCCGGGTTCGAGTCCCGGCGTTGCCATGGATGTTTAGAGTGGTTCGGAATCCATTTTAAACCGTAGGTCCTGGTCCTAATAGGATCGTAGAGCGTTGCGGGGGCATTGTTACTCCGCGTCCGTGTCTTATCTTCAAGTTAAACGCGCCCTCTGGGTAATGCAAAGTGAGTAACGTCTGTGCAGCGCTTGCTTTAAGGCATCGAAGACCAAGCTGCCTAAGTGTTTTCCAGCTGCATTAGAACAAAAAAAAATATTACAAATTTATTTTTTTTCAAGAACTAATAATTCGAAATCTGATACCTTTATTTTTAGCTTCTAACCTTTACTACACGCCAGTTCTAGCAGACGCACTTATAGTATTACCGATTGAAACTGAAAATAATTGTTGTGGGCCCGGTCTTTCCTTGGAAACGCGTAACTGGAGATTGAATTATCACTCCAAACCACGCACTGGCTCATTATTGGCTTTTATCACTGCTGCTATATCACGCGCTGATGCGAGATCTACATTGGAAGTGTTATGGGGCACTTGGAAGGAAAAGAAAAACTGAATAAAATTCCAGCCTACGGATTTATGTGTCCATTTTCTGAAAAAAATTCGTTGTTGCTTTCCAGAAACAACTAGCATCTTTTACAATAATATAGTTTTAATTTTCTCATTTGCGACAATTTCAAAGAAATGAAAGGTAAAACCTACATTGAATGTAAGATGTTACTTATTACAGCATTATTAAATCTTTCAAAACTGATTATCCGTTTAAGAACATGTTAACGCGAAATATTAAATTATTAACAACATTAAAAATGATATAGATATCAAATTAAATAATTATTAATACGGACGATAATTAAATAATGAGGGCATGTTTAACTTAATTTCTTTGTATTTTGAAATACGTATTTGTTAAAATTATGCTTTTAACCATCTTCAGTTTTTTTAAATACTAAAATTATTAATTCCTTTATAACTCGTCGGTGGTTACTAAACATAAGAATTCAGAATAGACTGGTGGACAGCATGTTGGGGTTCAGAAGAGAGTAAGCTCGGTTCAAATCTGAGTAATGCTGAATCTTCTACAAATCTATTGCTCCCATACCACACGTCAAAATGTATGGCATCAAGATCTGTATATGAATGTAAATTTATATAAATAAATATATTTTCAAAGTTAATTCATAAAATACAAATACATAGATTAGGGACTTCACTTATTCCCTTGAAATCCTTGACCCTTCCTCATAATAAATTTCACCAAATTTGAGAAGAATTTGTTAAAAGGTACAACAATGCGGTTGTATTGCCATTAAGAAAATTTATAGCTTTTCGGCATGCTCAATATATTATAATTCATTTTTTGAGCACAAAATTTTGCTTATTATTATTATGCTTATTTACTTCTTATTACAAACAAACATTTCCTAGTATCCAAATTTTCAGAGCTAATGTACTGACTCAAGTCCCAATGTTTAATGCAGAAAGCATTGAAATTTACAGATATTCTTCTCAAAAAAAAAAAAAAAAAAAAAAAAAAAAAAAAAAAATTGTATAAATTTAACATTTAAAACTTTTTGTGCCATATGTCTTTGTCTAATTAGCCATCGTGTGCACAAGATCACTGTAAAGCGACAAACCAAACCAAATCTCAGCCTTTCTGAGCTCAGAGCATGTCTTCTGGATGTGTGGGTATACATAGTCAGACATTACGTTATTCTTGGCAGGGATCGACCCTGTCGGGCGTCAGCAATTAAACAACATTCTGATTAGACAAACCTGTACCATTATATTTAGGGCCTGAATGGCCGAGTGTCTGGCGCTCGGTACCACAGGTTTCGAGTTCGAGTCCCGGCGGTGTCATGGATGTGTGTAGTGGTTCGGAATCCACTTTAAACCGTATGCCCCGGTCTAATAGGATCGTAGAGCGTTGCGGGGGCATTGTTCCTTCGCGTCCGTGGCTTATCATCAAGAATAATAAATTATAAAATGAACAAATTTCTATCCAATTTTCAGTTGACTTTAACCTCAACCTAATTTTTCGGAACTTAAATTTTTAAAGCTATTGAATTTAGTCCAAAGCTCCTCTCAAATTATGACTCACGAGTCAAAGTTGAGCTTCCCGGGTCTCAATTTTCGTCATGCAAATAAGTAGGAATTTTGTGAATGGCGACGAGCGGGCATTAGAGGATTGCGAACGGAAGGGGGGCTCAAGCGATCGCGGAGCTGTTTATTCTGCGTCTTATCAGCCACTGGTCAGAGACGGATGAAACTATAATAAGTGATCATTCCCTTGATGCCGGTGTTCGCGCACTTGTTCCGCGAAAACTTATGCTTCGGAAGAGTTGCAGTTGCTGTTTCAACGCAACGACAAATAGTGTTTTCATTTCTGTACTACTAGGACCTGAATGACCAACTGGCTAGTGCTCTGGCGCTCGGTACCATAGGTTTCGGATTCGAGTCCAGGCAATGCCATGGATGTTTGGAGTGGTTCGGTATCCACTTTAAACCATAGGTCCCGGTCTAATAGGATCGTAGAGCGTTGCGGGGGTAGTGTTACTCCGGGGCTTATCTTCAATTTACACGCGCCCCCTGGATAATGCAAAGTGAGTAACGTCTGTGCAGAGCTTGCCTTAAGGCATCCAAGACGTCCATGTCTGTTTTCCAGCTGCATTGGAAAAAAAATACCATTATATTTCTAGTATATTAAACAAATTGGCCATCAAGTTAACCATCATCATGTTAGCCATTCTTTGTTTAATTCTCGACTACGGTCTAGAAATATAAGAATAGAATGAATGAACTAGAATATATTAAAAAAGTAAAATATGTTAGAAATATAATAGTAAGATCTGCACAGTATTCGCCATGAATATAGAATTAAAACTATTTTCAATATAATATAAAAATTCTTATTTTTATTTAATTTTAATATTTTTTATTTTTAAATTGCGCTTTCGAACCAATTAGTTCAAAAATCATTTGCAAAATAATTACAAATGTAAATTGATATAGATCTTTACGAGTTCTTATTCAACTTTGGGATTCAAAATTAATATTTAATATATTTCTTCATTCTTTTAACTTTCTCATTAGTAAATATTTAAATATTAGCGAGAATAATTTGTCTTGAAATTAAATTGGCTTTATAAGAAATTATTCTAATGCTTTTTTGTGTTCTAATTTTTTTCCTATTTTGTATTTTATATATATATATATATATATATATATATATGCAAAACATCTAGTATATCAGCTTATGTATAGATTTAAACACTAAAAAATATGCATAGATGTTTTATGTGTAGATTTAAATAGTAAAAAATAAAATAATATTTTTTAAATAAAATACATTTTATAAATAACTTAAAATTATAAAAGATTTTTTTTAAATAAAATAAAAAAGAGAAAAAAATTTTAATATTTAAAATCAACATGCATATGAATATTTCAAAAACACATAAACAATAATTTTTAAGTTTATGTACTCATACTTTTAAAGCATCCACATCCATAAGTATGTTATGCTTTATGGATGTGGATGCTTTATGGATATTGGAGATATGTAGATGTTTCAATTATTATAGCATTGAGAAGCATTCTTATCCAAAAATTATAGATTAAGAAAAGAATGCGTTTGAAATTATGTTAAACTAAAACGAATTTAAATCGTAAGAAAAGTATTGATCTCTCAATATGTTAAATTTCACGTTATTGGTTCTAATGTATCTAATTTATTTAAATTTTTCTTATTTTTTTTTAAAGTGTTTGTTTGTGTAGGATAAAAATTACAGAAGTGTAATAACATAAGACAAAAAAAGCAGGGAAGAGAAACACAACCATTTTGTATAGCAAAGCCCTAAAGTAACATTTGTAAATTTTCTTTTATAAAATTTGAAAGTTTGTTTTTACAAAATAAAATATTAATTTTTAAACTCATGAATATATTTCTTAACTTTTTTTTTCATTTAACTTTCTTTCTTTTTATTATCAAATAAAACAAACTATAGTTTAAAGTGAACGAAATTTCTCAATTTAATATAAAAAAACCGATAAAATTTATATTTTTAAAAGATTGCATTGTTATTGTTGTCGTGTCCCTCATGGAAGGAGGAATGCTGCTTCTGTTCAGAGCACCCGTAGGTAGAAGTCTGACTTTGGCTCCATGACGCTCCTACAGTCATAGGAGACCGGAACCTACGGCTTAAAGTGCATTCCGAACCACTACAAACATCCATGTCACCGCCGGGACTCGAACCTGAAACCTGTGGCAACGAGTGCCAGAGCGCTAGACACTCAGCCATTCCGACCCAAAACATTGCGTTCTAACAAAGAATTAGATTTGGATATTGGAGATATGTGGATGCTTGCGATATTTTATTTATTGTACAATCATACTTTCTGATTTTAAAATATTTTTGATTGGCAGAAACATTTATTTTAAAACTAAGAAACACTAAAACTGTATTGAGGCAGTTATATAAGCAGATTGCTAGTCTTAATCTGAGGAAATGCAATGACTGTTTTTGCATGGCATTGCATTTTTTTCCACGGATCCAGTTTATTAAGCGGATTTGTTTAGCCAAGTTTGGAACTGTATTTTTTAGAGCCAAGTCAGCTTTCTTTGTTTCCCTTTTAACTTTTCATTCTTTTCTTCTATTGCTTTTTTTCTTTTTTTTTTATATTTTCGGTCAGCCCGCGGGACCGAGGCTCAGATGGACAATAGCACAAACTTTTTCGGAAGAAATTTATGGTGTCGTAGAATTCGGGAGAGATCGCTGTTGTTTTCGAAGAAAAGGGGAAAACCAGCTGACCTCCCTTTTTTATTTTTCCCTTTTTCTTTTATGTATCGTCAGAGTTTTGTGGGGTGAAAAAGAAAACGCTTCTGGTCGCCACTGAGCCTTCTCGACTGAATCTGCAGAGCAAAAATCCCTCCGGATGAGAGTTTTGAGAGTGTTTTTTTTTGTGCAAATGGCGTCGCGATTTCTTATTCCCTGAATTTACAGCGGCAAATCTCGGATCAAAATGGAACAGGTCAAATCTGCAGTCTGTAACATGATATCGATGTCGAAACATACCTAGGTGGATTTCAATTGTTTTTTGGTGCATCGTGAATAGATATTTGCATCAAATATATTTTTGAAGCTGTTGCATTTGGTATAAAGCAGGGGTGGCAAGCCCAAATGATCTTGCGAACGTGTTTGTCAATAACTATCGTAGAAACAAAAAATAATCACTTCTATAGTTTTCTTGTATCTATTTTTGCATGTTATTAACAATTCTAGTTTGCAATAAGCAATATAATTCAGAATGAAATATTTTTCTACAATGTGTAAAAGTTTACTTTTAAATATTAGAAAAAGTGTAATTTTTTAAAATATTTAAACATTTACCTTTATTAGTAAACTGGATTGAAATATTGAAGGCGGGCCGCGAGTTGGCCACCCGTGGTGTAAAGAATCCTTAATAGATTCCAGATCTTTGGATTTATACGAAACAGGATATATGCCGAACAAAATTACCCCATAAAAATAAAGGAAAAATAATTACTCCTTTCCCATCATTAAGTATTTTTGTAATAAAATAATTTAAATACTATTTAATACTAAAATACATATCTAAGTAAAAGTCTACCAAATTTATTTCTCTCTTTTCTGGTTTTTTTTCCCTAAATGGACCTGACGTAGAATCATCACATTTGAAGTTTACCAAAAATCCAATCAAAGAACTATGCTTCTGACTTCTCAGGATGTGTGGGAAGTGGGAGATGGTCTGATCATTCGACAGTGCCATCACGGCTTGTTTGAACGTTATTTGCGTACTACTACACTACAAAGATTTTATACAGCCCCCTCCCCCAACGCATATCTGCTTTTATTCTTATTTCTGCTTTATACCACACTACTTTCAGAATATTAGCATTTCAGAATATTAACAATACAATAACCTCATGCATTTTATTTACGAAGAATACACATGGGCAATATACATTCAAAAACTAATATAAACAAAAAAAATTCTGAATCAATTCCTGCTTTTTTTTCACTCTATTGCAGAAAGTCTTTTATAAATAATTTTCATTTACTTTTTTAAGTTCATCTGGTGCCATCTATGGGTAGATACATGCAACTTAAATCTAAAAAAAAAAAACTAAAATTAATGAATTAACTTTAATAAATGAATTAATATTTGAAAAAAACTTCTATTAACACCTAGTGTCATCCACTGCAAGTTAAAAAAATGAATTTGAACTCGAGTGGATGAATAAAAAGTATTTTATGAACGATTGAAAATTTGAACAAGATATATATAGGGAGAGTGTGAGCTAATAGAAGGAATTGAAAAAAAAATATGAAAAACAATAATTAGCTAAAAATGATGTTTTGCCAATTATTTCTAAGAATTATTATCATAGATAATAATTTTTTTTCTAATGCAGCTGGCAAAAACCTTAGACAGCTGTCTTGGATGCCTTAAGGCAAGCGCTGCACAGACGTTATTCACTTCGCATTACCCAGGGCGAGCGTGCACTTTGAAGATAAGCCACGGACGCGAAGTAGTTGCCCCATAATAATCATTCTTAAAATAGTTATTTTCATATAAATAATGGATGGAATGTAGTTAACAGAAATATTTTAAAAGTTATTATTGCCTTATTATTCTAATTACATAATATACTTATTATTGTATAACTGTTATTATTATCATTATTATTATTTTATTAAGTTTGTTATAATTATTGTTATCCCTTGTAAGTGGTAAAATTCCCATAAATGTTAATAAAAATCGTCATTCATAAAAATAAATGTAAATTTAAAATATAAAGAAATTTGATTTTTTTTATTAGAAAGAATTTATAAGAAAATATCGTACGGCTACCTTACAGAATGGCGTATTTTCAAAATGGCATCTGAACGAAAAAAAAATCACCCAAAACTTTTTTTAACTAATATTGAAGAAATACTGCCCCCCGAAATTTGACAAAGGAAATTATTTTTCTTATAAAAATGTATATTCGTGTCCAGACCCCGTGCGGTCCGGTCCCTAATTAAATCCACCTTCTTCCTCGGGAACGGGAAGATCATACAAAAGGTCCTTCCTCTTCTTCTTCCTCTTTTTTGGGTCCAACTTAATGAAAAATAACGATTTGTGAGTCGTTTTATCGCGAATATAAAACAGATCCGAGGGCGGCAGGGGGATGAAGGGCTTACGGGCCGCAAATGAGACGGGGGCCATTCCTCGCAATGGAGCAGCCCCATTTTCTTCCCCGACGCAGTTTAAATAGGATTTCGGGCAGTTCGAAAGCTCAGATATCCACCGCCGCCCCAAAAGCGAGGGCCCCGCACTGAATTCGCCATTGGGGGTCACCGAAATGGTATTTTGAGACTTTTTACTTACATATCAGACAAGATGATGAATTACTTTAATTTGTTTTTATTAGGTAACCATTTTTATAAAAAATCATTATTTGTTTTATTTACAAAGAAGAAATGATTTTGTTTTGATTCTTTTTACCTTCCTTCTTCTTTTTAACTTCTTCGACTTAATCTTTTTTTTCGTATCATTCTCTTCTTCTTTACTCTATTTTATTCTTTTCTTATTTTTAATTTCAGTCTTTTGATACTTATTTTATTCTTTTTCCAAAATTATCCTTAATTTTTATTATCTTTCTTCATTACTCTCTTTCTAATCTAATTTTTATTTTTCTTATTTATCATCTCTTATTTTGCATTTTTATTTTTTCACTTCTTTCTTTTTATTTTTATTTTATTATTTATTTCTTTACTTTCTTCGTTTTTGCACACTTTGGACTAATTAGACCGAGACGTTTGTGAGTTTATTCCAAACCACTCACCATAGCCGGGGTTCTGTCATGAAGCGCGGTCTGGTGGCCAAGTGGCTAGCGCTTTTGGTGTTTGGTATCTCAGGCTTCAGGTTCGAATCCTGGAGGTGGTATGGATGCTTGTGAGTAGTTGAGAATCCACGTTAAACTGTAGGTCCCGATCTGTTTAGCCCCCGTGCTCACAAGTTGACCATAGAGCTACAAACCAAACCAAAACCAAACTTGACCTGAAGCCTGTGATACCCAAGGCCAGAGCTCTAGCCACTTGACCATCAGACCGCATCTTAACATAGAAGAAAACTCTTCAGTGATCTGAAAGATAGCTCGTTGGTTTTTTAAATGGAGGGTCATCTATAAACTTAATCTAACTAAAGGAAAGTCACAAAATCTTGTAGGTGAACTTATAAAGACGAGAGAAGGAGGATTATGCAAAAATAACAATGTCCAAACATCAACGCCAGGCGAAATTCGGGTGCTTTACAACGTTTAGCATTCATATCAATGAATTAGATATTGTAACCGTGGTACCAACCCTGTTTCCTCCTACGCATTGCAAGAGCTCTCCTTACGTCGTACAGAAGAAATCGTCAGTAGGCACCAAGACTCTCGCCAGATCGGGCGTACGGCAAAACGGGCGCTGCCGTTGAATACGAGCACTTATTCCGAGATCTAGAAGTGGCTTCTTTCCACTAATCTGTAATTGAAGGTTCTTTAAATGTACATGTTGTGTGTTAAATATTGTTTATTTTTAATTGTAATTGTGGCACTTGTGCGCGTCAAAATAAATCTGTTTTTGGACTAGGGACTCGATTCGACCACACCCAGTTCTAGCTGCACAAACAAACGACAACATCTACTACAACATCTGAAATGTTACTTTACACAAAGATACAGAAATAACGATCATCGAGGATCTTAAAGTAAAATTCAACGTACCCCCTCGCCTATTGAACTAGAATTGGGACTGTGCTAGTAATTTAATTGTGATGTATGCATAGTAATATATTAAATCTGAGAGGTCATGAATGGCTAGCGCTCTGGCGCTCGGTACCACAGGTTTCGGGTGCGAGTCCCGGCGGTTCCATGGATGTTTATAGTAGATCCACTTTAAACCGTAGGTCTCGGTCCTAATAGGATCGTAGAGCGTTTCGGGGGCATTGCTGCTCCGCCTCCGTGGCTTATCTTCAAGTTACACGCGCCCCCTGGGTAATGCAAAGTGAGTAACGTCTGTGCAGCGCTTGGCTTAAGGCATCCAAGACCAAGTTGTCAAAGTGTTTTCCAGCTGCATTAATATATATATATATATATAAATATATTATCTGAGGTCAATAACTCTGTGCTCGGTACTGGGTATCTTAAACCTTGTGTTAAAGAAAAATTTAACAAGTAAAGCAATGCGTATTCCTTTGAAGATGTTGTTTGTGAGTCGAGAATGCTTGTCCATGAAATGAATAACAATTTTAAAAATTTCCTCTACCAAATTTTGTGTCATCTAGATCTAGCTATATACTGCTCTAAATAGCACTAATTACGTAGGGCCATCTTTAATATCTGCTTAAGAGAATATGTCACTTTATTGCCTACTATATGTATCGATATATTTTAGGAGCAAGCAATATGCTAGCAAATCCTATTAATGTTATGAGTGGCCAATTGTTATTAAAATCTTGCTTGCCAATATGAAACAGAATAGAAATATTTCTTTCCTGAATGTTTATTAAAAAATTTTTGTATGGTTTGGATTTATTGCACGTTCGGACCCGAAGCATGTGGCACAGAGCGTTAGTCACTCGGCCATTCTGGCGCAACTTAGTGTTCAACGCTATTAGGAGATTATATAAAAGGTAAAATAATTGCACTAGAAACAATAAGTATTTTAGCAAGGTGAGTGTCTTCCAGTAAATCAGAGAAGATAAGATAATCAGTATCAAAAAAGTCCAGTCTAATTAAATTGTAACTAGAACATTCGGCCAAAATATATTTTTCATAGGCAAAACGCAATCACATGCAGAATAAGTTGGAGATAGTTTCCGAGTGAAACAGATGAGATTGTGTTGAGTAGTTACGATTCAAACCCAACTATTTAAAACCCTTGACGGACAGATGAATTCAGGAAAATTGAATATGTAACTGTTCATTCCACACATTTTGCCATAGTTATCATTGGACCAAGTGTCGATGAACACTCGAACAAAAAAAATATTATGGTGCATTTGTGGCCATACTAATTTCACTGATCATACTCACTTCAATTCAGAAATCGATTTCAATTTGGGTATTTGCTCATCGTAATGGGTGTTGCAGGTGACCATCTGTTATGTTTAAGTGTGTTTTGTGTTGGGTCAATTTCATTTTAGAAAAAACAAAGATTTGAAAGGTGTAAGTTGAACCAAAAGCGCAAATAAATTTTTGTGCCATATTTCTCAAATTGGTGTTATAAAAATAGATGTTATATAAGTGTTATAAAAACCTATTTTTGGATTCTAATGTTTCAAAAATGTGTTTTAATTCAATATTACATTCAATATTGCAGTTGATTTACTATCGACAACCAACTACTTGTATTTAGGGAACATCACTGAGATCACTTAGAGTGAAATATAGAAAATGTTATATTAGATGTTCCAAGATGGGCGCGCATCAAGAGTTCGCCGAATAGAATTTAATTATTTTGTGAACTCATAATGCAAACTCATGAATAAAACAGGTCCTATATTCGCAAGGATATTACTTTAAAATCAAAGTTCATTTTTTTCATCATTTCGACAGTTCATTTTTGTATAAAGGGACGCACACACGATCTATTTTTTTAATACATTGTTTTCCACTACTTTGGCCATTATAAAATAAATACATTTCGTAAAAGTCTGATATATCTCACGGGCCGGAATACTAATCAAGGCGGGCTGCGAGTTGGCCACCCTTGGCTTAGATCATAAAATATACTTCTCAGCTATCAGTGGCGTTGATGGCCAAAGTGAGGCGAGAGGCTATTCGGTGGGACAGGAATGGTGGTCACCATCAGTGGACTCGTCTCTCCGGGCCATGATGGGATTATTGACACGCATTCATTCGTTTTACTTGCTTTTCATTGGATTACGATTTCGGAAAATCGTGTTTTCAAAGAACTCGGGATGAGTTTATTATTCAGAGGGAGGGGGGTGCCGCTCCGAGGATTAAACGGGCAGGAAACTAATCGAGCCTGCCCTTTGATTCAACAGGGCCGCTCGCTCTAAACGATGATCATCGCCGAAAATGATGAATACTAAAAGAAATTACGCTCCTTTCCCCCCTGTGACTCGTAAGAAGCCTGATTTATTCGCTTTAAGATATCGGAGTGACGGAAGCCTATAATTCGAGGAAAGATGGCATCGGTTCGGGAGGGGGTCATTACGTGGCAAATGGGATGGGTCGTTCGAATAAAGAAGATTCTTTACCATTCTTGTATTCCCTGTGTAGAAGTTCCAATTTTTACCTCGTTTATATACATTTTATTGGGTATTTTCATATTTATTTTTGTTTGACATTGCAGAACCACTTATTGTTTGGTTAAAGTCAAGAATTTCTTGTCATTGTTGTTTTTGTAAACAAACCTGATAAAGTTTATTGCGTTTCTTGGAACGCTATGCAAAAGTAAAGATTCTCATTTAATCCATTGGTTACGTTGGATGAAGGCAATTCAGTTGATAAATAAAGTGCGGCCAGTGGTCTTTGTTAGGTTAGACATAACTATTAGTATATATTCAATCATTTCTTAAACTGTCTGAATTCACTGAAATCATATTCATATATATATATATGACTTTAATAAATATAGATCCCAAACTGTATACATATATATCTATTGTAAGTCATCCCTTTATAATCCGAATTCTTACAGTATGGTTGTATCAACACGATTTTAGAATTGCAAAAAAAAAATCGTATTACAATCCATGTTTATAAAAACAATTTTTTTTAACAGAAGAAAAGTTTGTTAATAATGTACTATTTTTACATCGGGTCATTGATTGATTATATTAATGTATAGAGTATTTATTTCTATATGATCGCATAACGAACATTTTAACATAATTAACATAATAAACATAATTAACATTTTGTACGCGCTCTTCGAATATGCTTTAAGACTTTCATATTATCCCTTCTTTTAACTATACACTTCCATTGAACAAATACAAAGAATTAGAAAAAGGAATTGACAATAATAAACATATCTTTCCAAAAACAATTGCAGCTTTTATAAGTAGTAGTACAGACGGAAATATTTCATAATGCTGTCAATTTAATAATTTGATTGTTTGTTTTTACTAAACGTATTTCACTCAAATGAAAAGAATATTTTTGTCAATTTGTAACCTGTTTTTCTCGGCCTAATTTTCGTGCTATTTTTTAAAAAATTTTAATTTCCTTAAAATATACAGTTATATTATAATATACATATTATATTTTTGTAATATAATAAGCATAAATTTTAAAATAGATGTTATATTATGATAGGTTAAGGAGAAATGATATTAGTGCAAAAGAAGATGAGAATAGATCGAGAGAAAAATTAAGTATGACGACAGTTTGTGGGCTGTAATTAAGATGTCTGTAGAGATACGGATAATTTTTTTTTACATTTTCCATCTACTGATTGATATTTCTTTCTCATGGCAGCATAACTGAATGATACAAGACTTCACAGACTTGACTACATAAGACAATAAAATAAAAATGTCGAATTAGAACAGGGGACTTTAGAGTATGATTAATAAAAGAAATAATTCATTAATTCTGAGGAACAGGGGATCACGTTATACATGGGAACATGGAACTTTAGAGTATGAGTAAGAAAAGAAATAATTCATTAATTCTGGGAAACGGGATCATGGAACCTCATTTATACATGGGTCTTTAGAATATGAGTAATAGGTAAATATTTCTTTCATGTTGCATTTCAAGAACATTTATAAGGGTCAATTCCTTCCTGTATTATAAAATTATTCATAACTTAAGGGAACCTCTCTTATCTAATTATTTATAAGCACAAAGTGAACGCTGATTAATTTTTTTGTTGTTGTTTTGGAACCCTTTATAGATGCACAATTTGAACCATGGCATAAAAAACTAATATTTTCCAGCCAACATTCTAAACTGTAAAATTTAAAGAAAGAAATCCCTTGTCCAACATCCAATTCCCCCAAAACAAGATTAATGAAATGAAGTTTGAGATTAACATGCGAACTTGCTACCAACCAAAAACAAAAACAGACCACGGAACATTCTTTTTTTTTTTTACTCTTGCTCGTCGTATTGCATTTTCCAAGAACAACAACCAACATCCTTTACCAAAACCAAAAAAAGCGGAACTTCTCGATTAGCATTAATCGAATTTATGCGCCATGCTTTTGCTGCTGCTTCTGTAAGTGATTCGCTTCCACCTGAGCTGAAGGACAAAAAAAGCATTCATTTTTACTCGGGATGTCTTTGTTTCCGGCCATGTTTTTTTTCTCTCATTCTTTCTTTCTTCTTTTCGTTCCATCTCTTCACTCTCGTCTGTGCCAGCGTTCGGCGGACATGTAATAAGATTTGCCTCGTTCGAGCGCGCGCAAAAACAGTGCGGTCTTTTACGCCATTAATTTGATTTGTAACCTGAACTTTGGTTTCGAACACCGAGAGGAAAAAAAAATGGCGTCGTTCATTTCGGGTGCCTTAATAGAACGAGGAGTCTCTTCAAATCCAATAACGATGATACTTGAACTGATAGGGGAAAGAAAAATATTTTTTTTTTATTCATCAAAAGCTGTGTGGCAAAGTATTTAGTAATGTGTAATGCATTTCTACTGTTACGTTTTCATCTGTTCGGACAGAAATATGTTTCTATACGGTTTTGGTCAAAGGTTTGTTATGACAAATTCTATAAATTCAAGGATTTGAATTTATTGATTGAACAAAAATATTGATAGATGATATTTTTGTCGGTTGATGTCCTTAAATTACTTCAATTTATCTTAAAAATCATATTAAATATTTTGTACGTAAATATTTTTTCATTGTTATTTAACAATCAAAGATTATAAATGTTAAATTTTTTAAAAATTCCAAAAGGAATTTTTTAAAATATATAGTTATATTATACTAAGATAGATATTTTATTATACATATTATATTTATACAATATAATATACATAAATTTTAATATATTTAGTATATTAAGATAGGGTTATGGAGAATCGATACTGGTGCAAAAGAAAGTTAAGAAAAATCGAAAGTAAAACTTGGTACAGGGTGGATATAATTAAAGTGACACTATTCAGACCGTTGACCCTATTGAATTCGTTCTGCCTAGTGGACTTTGATGAAACTTGGTATATACGGCATATGAACCATGGGAAAAAGATTTCTGCAATTAAAAAAATAGTCCAAATTTGTCCCCCAGGGGACGGTTTTCCAAAATTCCTTATGCAAATTAGTCAAACCTATAAAGATACTTGCAGTCAGAACCCGAAAATCATTCTGCGTGTCTTTGTCATCCTTAATAATGCCTTACAGAAGAAAGATCGAGCTTTACTGGTAAAACTGTTTTATCAGAACGGCAGCAATTGCTTAGCTGCACTGTGTCAATGTTGTCATCTAAAGGGATTGCAAAAAGGGCCCCTGTCGAAGAATGGTGTGAAGACGATGGTTATGAAATTTGAAAAGACTGGAGACACTTAGTTGTGCTGCCAGGAAGAGAGCGAAAACCGGTTGCGTATGATAATATCAAAAAAGTCGCCACTGCTGTGGCTGAAAGAGCCTCCCAATTCCAGCTATTCTTCAGCAAGTGCTCGATCTGTGTCACGTGAGTTGATGATTAATTGGTCGACAGTACGAAGAATTCTGGGATCCATTTTAAAATGGTATTCGTATAAGATTCACGTGGGGCAAATGCTGCAACCTCAAGACCACCAAACACGCTATGCTTACCAATTTTAGTGAGAAAAGAAATTAATTACGTGCAATCATGTCAAATTCTATGGTCAGATGAGGGCAACGTTTCTTTAGATGGAGCTGCAAATGATCAAAATTGCCGCATAGGGGCTGCTTCACCTCCTAATGTCCTGCCCAACAACCACTGAATTCTTACTACGTGACTGCAGGGTGTGAATTTACAGCTGATTTTATCGTCAAACTGTTTTTCTTTGAAACTCTCAATTCTCAAGAACCTAAAACCTATTCTGTCACGAGTGCACGGTACAGTGAACTCTTTCGACAGAAGGTCATTCCTGCTTTACAGGAACGACAATGTTTACAGACCACTGTCTTCATGCAAGTTGGAGCAACTGCCATTGGACACCAAGTCAAAGAACTGCGGCGTGATAGCTTTGTCGAGAATCGTGTAATATCCAGAGCTAGACCGGATGCCTGTACTCCTCCTCCACCCGACGTAAATCTATGTGATTTATTTCTGGGGATATTCCTAAAAGACCGTTTTATGGATAAGGAGTTAGAACTTTACATGAGTTGAAATCCACCATTACACGTCCAGGATTACATTGTTGAGCGTTTGGATTGAACACGCTGCAAATCACTTTCAACACGTAATTGATGTCAATGGAACACACGTGGAGTACATTCTGTACTTGAATAAATTTTAATGATTTTGACAGATTTTTTGTTCTTTGGGCGCCATAATTCCTGGCGGTCAAAATTTGAACTATTCTTTTTATTGCAGAAATCATTTCCTCGTGGTCTATATAACGCATGTACCAAGTTTCATCAAAATCCGATTAGCAAGCCGCTTTCTAGAGTGGTCTGAATAGGGTCACTTTAATTACAACCACCCTGTATATGGGCTGTAATTAAGATGTCTGCAGCGATACGGATATTTTTTTACATCTTCCATTTACCGAAATTCTACTGATTAATATTTCTTTTTCCTGGCAACATGACTTAATGGCACTTCATAGAATTGACTACATATAACAATAATATAAAAAAATCTTCGAATAAGAACATGGAATTTTATAGAGTTTGAGTAAAACAAGGGAATAAAAAGAAGTTACATGATTCCTTTGAAATATTTAATAGCCCTATATTTGATAGCTAATCCCTATATTTTATAACAGCCCTATATTTGATAGATAATATAATCATTGAAAAATAAAATTTACTGCATTTCCATAACGAAACTTCAAACTAATAAGTTGTTCCTAAAACTATCTGCAGACATTCCCTGAAAAAGAAGTTGGTAGTGGATGTTTTGAAATTCTTTAATATACATTAAATATTTCTTGAAAAAACATTGATGCATATTTATTCTGGAATACAGCATAAATTTTGCACCTTTTCACCTTAGCATTGCATTCCTAACACTGGAAAGACTCTGAGAAACATTTCCAAATCGTAATAATCCTCCACGTCCAATGGATTGATATGATGATGTATTAGAGAGAAAAAATTTTTCTTTCCTCGAAATCCGGGAAATAATTTCATCGGGCATGGATAAGGACTCATTTGTATTCATTAAATCAGGATAACCTTTATTTATGGGTCGGGTTCCGAGCTTAATAAGCGTCCGTGTTAATGCCGATCTCTTCTAAGGGCGAGAGACAGTGGGCGAAATTTAAAATTTAAATGGTTTTCCGAAAAGGAAGATTCCTCCTGCTGAGAGATGAATGATATTTCCATATTAAATAGCTCCTTTCCTGTCTGGAAGGGTAGGTTCGGCCTAATGACTCCACCCCACATCAAAGGAAGGCCTAAAATACTTTGACGAAGCTCCTGTTTTTTATTTGTTTGTTTTTTAATCCTCCGCGCACACTTAATTATACCTACTTGAAGGAATGGAGATGGAGCTTCTGATTACGCTTAGCTCTCGTCTCATGTATATATTACCCCTTCTTATGTGAAGTTTCTTCTCGTGAACCTAGGAAAGGCTGCTCCAGGGAAAAAAGCAACTTTCAGCTGATTGCTTAGAGACCGAAGAGATTTTGGAAAAACATTTCGTGTTTTGAAACTGTGAGAACTCGATTTCCAGCCCGACAAAGGAATATTAATCGAACAATGTCGTATTTATTCAAGAAACAGTCACGATAAGTCCATAATACCTGGATAAATTCCGATAAGTTTAAAAAAATGACACCATCAGGAATGGCATTGGGTGCCATTCTTGACGGCGTCCCTTTTAAGAGGTGTTTCCAAAATTCTATTGCCATTTGATTTGGTGGAGGTGCATTGAGTTTAGAAACTGCTGGAATCTCGAAACTGTGAAATCTCGGTTCGAAACTCTACAAGCAAAGCCTACGTATATGACATTACTGGAGTTGTTCTTTCAAAAAGGTGCTTTCGTTGTTCAGAGCCCGAAGAGATCTGGTGTTACGGCATTGGGTATCGAAACTGGGTTCGTAACTGTTCGACTCTCTTTAATGGAACCATGAAAAATACACAGAATATACATCTTTCATAATGCTAATACGAAGTTAAATATCATCCAATATTGAACGAGTGCCATTCTATTTAATTTTATTATGAGAAATATGAGGGACTATTGAAAACTATAGAACAGGCCAATCTTAATTTTTGGTTGATTCTAGTAAAAAATAGTGAAAGCACAATTTGAATCCCTCTTAAGTTGTCATTATTTGCGTGTTACGAGATTGTGTTGCTGTGAAAACTAAGCAAACCATAAAACTAAGTTATTATTTAAATAATTTTGAATAAATTTTTGTAAACCAAGAATGATTTGTAATTTCAAAAAAAAAAAAAAAAAAAAAAAAAAAAAAATCAAAATTATATGCGCGAAACTAAAAAATTAAATAGTTCTGAAGAACATGAATTTTCATAAAAAACTTTACCTTCAGTACCAACAATCAGTGATTATTTACGCTTGTTCTTTTTTTCAAAATAAAAATGCACAAGTCTTTAAAAGACAATTATTTTAAGAAACATTTGAGACAACATTGCTTTGCACTAACTCGTGTTTCTTTATGGAAGCGTTATTGTAATTAAAAGAATAATTAATAAAAATTTTATATTCTGTTCTTATTTTTAATGCATCATGAACAATTTGGGCACATTATTTTAATTGTTATCTTTAGTAATACAAAAATGATGCAGAGCTATTTGTGGAACATTATTCATTGTTGGTTATTTAATAAAAATAAAAAGCAAAATTGAACACCTCAAGGAATAAAAACATTTCGATTTATCTTAACATTTCTCGAAAGTACAGAAGTCTCGCGTGCAGAGCGATTTATCTAAATATTTCTGCTTATCAAATCCCATTGCTTCGAAGGAGAGACACTATTTTTCCTCATAAATGTCACCTTCATAATCTTCGAGCCTCGCAATCAACGTGTGCAAGGAACAAAGGGCCCGGGCCTGGCCCCATTATTCAAATTCCCGATCGGTTTATTTCACGCTCTGAAGTTCTTCGGCAACCCTGTTTCGCGAATTAGAACAACCCCCGAGTCGCAGCGAGAAAAAGAAGATAAATCTTCAGCGCGCCCGGATATCGGGGATACTCGGACACTCCCTTGGAAGAAGTAATTCCCAGATGCCTCAAAATATGGTGCCACATTCGAAGTTTTACGGTGCGCAGTTTTGATGAAGTTTCATTTCGTTTCAATTATTTTAGTAAGTCGCGTCAACTAATTATAAAATATTAAAACAAGAAGTGAGATCGGCCTTTCGACAAATCACTCTCTTTTAATGGTGCTGCCGTGGTACCATAGTTGAAATTTCAACCATTCATTACTGGTGTTGCTCATTGTTAATGAGTAGAAAATTTGACAATTGCAATCAAATGAACCCTATACACGTTTAGTTTGACGCATTTTGTGCACACTTTAGGCTAATTAGATCAAGACCTGCAATTCAAAATATATTCCGAACCCCTCACAAACATCCATGCCACAGTCAGGATTCGAATCGGAAGTCTGTGGTACAAACGACCAGAGCGCTACAAGTGCTGGAAAGAACAGCCACCGACAGTAATTCGAGATTCAGTGTGATGGCGCATGGATTCAGGAATCTTAAAAATATCTGCCAGGCATATCCAGACAACCTCTATCTTACTACAACAATTCTCGACGGAACTTCTCTAGAATATTTTTCCAAAAACCCCAAATTTCCAATATTTTCTCATTTCATTTCAGCAGGGATTTATGGGCCACACTGGATTCAATATCGCGGATCTGTTCTCTGGCCATCATGATTTCCAGTTTCAACATGCATGGATTTCTACTCCTGTCGGCACTTTAAGAGCATGATCTAAGGACGTGAGCTTCATCGGTTGAGGTTGATGGTCGACCAGAGGGTTATTCGTCTTCAACGCGTTCTCTGCCTTCTTTGAACTGTTTATACCACTTCTAAACATTTATTTTGGATATAGGAATGTTCATCGAATGCCTCTTGCTATATTTTATACGTTTCCGCAAACAAAATTGAATGCAAGTTCTTTTTGCTCAATTTTTTAGACATTTCAAAAATCGACGGCGTTCGTTTTAGCATCTCACAAAGCCAAGCTTCACTCAAACACTAATGAATATTTTTACGTCAAATTTCGCACAGATGTCAACCTAAAAAAGAAAAAGAATAGAAAATCCATAAGTCCCCGGAATGTTAAATTGACAAATGTTCTTACTTTTTTGACACAGTAGTATGTAAACGCTTACTTTTATACATTTCAAAAAAGGAAAAATTTATAAAATATTTTAACATTTACCTTTATTAGTATGTTGTTCCAATGCAGCTGGCAATACAGAGACAGTTCATCTTTATGCTATAAGCAAAGGCTGCACCTCAGTTACTTACTTAGAACTACCGAGGGGGGGGTCGCCGAGCCACTACAAACATCCATGACAACGGTGGGACTCGAACCCGAAACCTGTGTTACCTAGCGCAACAGCACTAGACACCCGGCCATCAGGCCTCCTATAGAAAAAGTATAATTGAAATAATAAGTATAATAATATTTTTTTCTCTTTCTAATGCAGCTGGCAAATACTTAGACAGCTTGGTCTTGGATGCCTTAAGGCAAGCGCTACACAGACGTTACTCACTTTGCATTACCCAGGGGGCGCGTGTCACTTGAAGATAAGTCACGGACGCGGAGTAACAATGCCCCCGCAAACGCTCTACCATCCTATTAGACCAGGACCGACGGCTTAAAGTGGATTCCGAACCACTACAAACATCTATGGCATTGCCGGGGACTCGAATCCGGAACCTGTGGTACCGAGCAACAGAGCCACTGGGCCATTCAGGCCCATCTAAGTATAATAATATAAAAAGTATAATTTATAAGTATATTTGAAATCTAATGAGATGGACCATTGTAAAAGCCTCTTTCAACCCTGGTGAACGCAGACTCTAATTTACAATCAGCGACGCGAATGAACGAAGTCAGCGATGAAGTGGTTTAATTCAAAAACCCCTTTTCACTTAAAACTGAAGTGAAGAGGTAAAGCCCCTCTCATCCCCCCCCCCGCCCTCAAAAATGGCGTCCGACATGCCGCACTCGGTCGGGTCTGACGAGATTAGGGGAGGCGAGGACACATTTTTCCGGCGGCCGCCCTATTAATCAGCGCCTTGTCGTACTTCCGGATTTCGCCCACCGACTCGATTCGAGCCGCCCATAAATCACATCCAAGGAGCCGTGAACTCGCAGGGGCGGATTAGCGGATCCTTTTTTCTGCTCCGCTACTCACTCGCCGCTCCTGCTCCTTCAGCCCCGGCGGACGGAAAGGGCGCGCATTTCCATCCGCCTAAATATTTACGATCCGTCTGGAAAAATGGGCGCCTTCCATATTTCATTAGTTCACATTAGCTATTACACTCTGAAACAACACTGTGGAATGATTGGTTTGGTTTGGCTGGTCACTCTACTGTCATTTTGTGCACACTCTAGACCAGGAATGGGCAAACTTTTTCGGTGGCGGGCTAAAAATCGAAAAAAAAAAAGTTTGGCGGGCCAAGATAAATTTTTCTAAAATTTTAGAAACAATACACAAGTATTACAATTTAAATATGTTAATGAGATTAAAATTTCATTTTTAAAAGTTCCTTATATTGAGGTTCGAAGTGAAATGTACTGATTCTAGGGAACGAGGATAAATGCTCGGAAATGCTAAAAGTCGTTAAAAAAATTGGAAAACATCCACCAGGTAGCATGACTATCGATGTAAGAAGCTGTCACAATTACATCGAATAAAATCTTTCCTAAAAGCAGTCTGAAACTTACATCGCAGAAGATTCGAATTTGAGAACTCCTGCACGTCAACTTTTCTTTTCTGTACACTTCACCTTCTCCCCCACTAGCACCTAGGACCCCTACAAATTAGGAAAGTTAGGATGAAATATCGCCGAATCTCGGTTATACCCCGGGCAACCCACCGACGAGACGAATGTCCACCGGGAGATACTTTTCAGGGGCAACTGCCCTGTATTTACGTGTCGAACCTGAAGAGAAAGAGAAAACAGAAAAACCCTGATGTGAGACAGTTTCCCATTGTCACGAACACCATCCAGTGTCCTCTTCTCTGAAAGCAGTGACAACAATACCGTCAACGGTTTGAAACCTCAGCCCATCTGCACATGTTGAAAGAACGCCATGTGTAAGACAAATATTTAGTATCAAAAAAGGACGATTTAGAGATAGTTGGAGTGACAACATTTCTTTCCACAATTTTAGAATATAAATGAGCTCTGTTTATTTTTGATAGAGAAAAAAAATTCCATTTAGGAAATCCTTTTAAATATCCAACAAAGCTTTCGCCTGTTTTAAGATGCATCTATCCTATTATGACATAAACATTCACTTAAGGATACCTTTTATTACTTTACTTTACGCATCTTTCCGTAAACTCCATAATGGAAGAAGTAGAGGAGAGCTTTTAAATCTGTTGCTTCACAATAATACTGAATCGAAAGAATCCGGAATCAACAAATTTGCCATCGCATTTCCTATACAAGCATTCTTATAAATATGCGACGCGCCTTGAATTGAGTGAAACAAACAAGATCCTTAATGCTGGGCTGCCTGAAAACATCGCATATCCTGAGTAATGGAGATGCAGAAATTAAAGAAAATCCATTAAGTTTAAAACGCATCTCTGAGGAATCGATACACATTAACAGAGACTTTGATGATATCCGTGCGTATTCATAAATCCTGTTCTGTCGTTGAATCCGATACTCGCCGGAGTTAGATCCCGGACCATTAGTAGGGCTCTGGCTTCTCTCCGAGAAATATGCAGATGAAGCTGTTTGAGAGAAGCAAGGAAGAAAAAAAAATCAAATTAGAAACAACCGGAGCTGCTTTTTACGGATTGCTTCTGTCAGCAGAAAGACGAGCTCTCTCGCTTAGACAATGGAAGTTGGAAACCATATTTTTAAAGCCAAGTCAGCTTTCTTTTGTTTTTTTGCTTCTGCTTTTCTGCCTTTCTTTCTTTTCTTTTTTTAATAATGTTTTATGTTATTTAACCACTGGACCTTTCAGTGGGTTCTCCTTCCTTCCAATACATTTTGTATGGAATCAACTCAACTAGCTCAATGCCACAGTCGTATATGCAGTCTGTCGCAAATCGAGAACCGCTTTTGGATACCTTATTATTTCAAGTTCTATTTCTTTTCTTTTTTTCTGCTTTCTGTTTTTCTTTCTTTCTTTTCTTGTATTTTTCCATCTAATTTAACCACAGGATTTTTCATTACTTTCTCCTTACTTCCCAAAAATTTTATATACGTTAACTCAATGCCACAGTCGTATATGGAGTCTATCACTAATCGATACCTTCTTTTTGATGCCTCATTAAGTTCTATTTCTTTTTACTTCTAATTTATGCTCTTTCTTTCCTTGTATTTCTCTTCCCACTTCTCTGGGAAGTTTTATAAATACTTATTTTATAGTGACTTTGAGCTGCTATTTCTCAGTGAAATAAAAGGTTTGTACTTTCCCAGATTATTATTCCCACAGATTACATGGATTTTGAAGCTCTATGAAAATTTACAACATCAGCTCGAATTTCTTTTTGAATACCCAAAATTTAATTAGACGTAGTGGATAACACAAGATTAATATATTTTCTTTATTCTTGAACAATAATGTATTTCAGAATATGTAAATATCAAATATACTATACATGTCTAGTGTATATACACTGAAGTGACAAAAGTCATGGGATACCTCTTAATATCGTGTCGGCCCTTCTTTCTCCCGGCGAAGTGCAGCAACTCGACGTGGCATGGACTCAACAAGTCGTTGGAAGTCTTCTGCAGGAATATTGAGTCATGCTGTCTCAATAGACGTCCATAATTGTGAAAGCGTTGATGGTGCAGGATTTTGGGCACGAACAGACCTCTCGATGATGTCCCAAAAATGCTCGATGGGCTTCATGTAGGGCGATCTAGGTGGCCAGATCATTCGTTGGAATTGTCCAGAATGTTCTTCAAACCAATCGCGAACAGTTGTGGCCCGGTGACATGGCGCATTGTCATCCATAAAATTCCCATCGTTGTTTGGGTACATGAAGTATATGAATGGCTGCAAGTGATCTCCAAGTAGCTGAACATAAGCATTTCCAGTCAATGTTCGGTCCAGTCGCACCAGAGGACCAAGTCCATGCCATGAAAAAAACAGCCCACACCATTACAGAGCCACCACCCGCTTGCAGTGCCTTGTTGACAATTTGGGTCCATGGCTTCGTGGGGTCTGCGCCACACTCGAACCCTACCATCAGCTCTTACCAACTGAAATCGTGACTTATCGGACCAGGCCACGGTTTTCCATTCATCTAGGGACCAACTGATATGCTCACGTGCCCACGAGAGTCGCTGCAAGCGATGTCGTTCTGTCAGTAAAGGCACTCGAGTCGGTCTTCTGCTGGAATAGCCCAAGAAAGCCAAATTTCTCCGCACAGTTCTAACAGACAAGTCCCTTGTACGTCCCACATTGATTTCTGCGGTTATTTGACGCAGTGTTGCTTGTCTGTTAAAATTTACGACTCTTTGCAGACGTCGCCGATCTCGGTCGTTAAGTGCAGGCGGTCGACCACTGCGCTGTCCATGGTGGGATATTATGCCTGAAATTTCATACTCTCGGCCACACTCTTGACACAGTGGATCTGGGAATGTTGAATTTCCTAACGATTTCCGAAATGGCATGACCCATGCGTCTAGCTCCAACTAACATTCCGAGTTCAAAGTCTGTTAATTCCCGTCGTGCGGTCATCATCACGTCAAAACCTCTTCACATGAATAACTTGAACAGAAATGAAAGCTGTGCGAAAGCACTGCGCATTTATACCTGTTCTACGCGATGCTACTGCCATCTGAAAAGTTGCATATTACTATCCCATGACTTTTGTCACTTCAGTGTATAATTTGCCTCGGATCGACAAATTGAAATTCTATAAGCCGGGCCGGAGTTTGCCGATCCCCGCTCTAAACTAACTAGACCGGGACCTACACTTTAACTTGGATTCCTAACCATTCACAAACACCCATGGCGTCTCTGGGACTCGAACTTGAAACATGTGGCATCTAGCGTCAGAACGCAACCACTCGGCCATTCAGGCCCCAATGCACCAACTCTGAGGGTCGGAGCGGCCTACTGAAACAGCAGGTTGGGCTTCTGGACCAAAAGTATTTCGTTTGAAACACAAGCCTCTGCCTCATAAATCTGTAGGCCTGAAAATTTTTTCATTAAACTTGGGGCGTACGTGAAGGGAAACATTCGTTCAAAAGTTCTGTTGCTCAAACTATAACGGGGCATCTCTCTCCCAAATCTGTTAGGCCTGCTGGCAAATGACCAGCTCTCTGGCCTTTGGTGTCACATGCTTCAGATTCGAATCCTGGCGATGAATTCCGCATTCGGGGGTTGTATTGGAGGAAAAGTGGAAAACATCCACTAGGTAGTCTGACTATCGATGTATGAAGCTGTCACAATTACATAGAATACATTATTTCCTGAAAGCAGTCTGCAACTTACATCGCAGAAGTTTCGAACTTGAGAACTCCTGCACGTCAACTTTTCTTTGCTTTTCTTTTCTGCACACTACACCTTCACTCCCAGCAGCACTTAGGACTATTACCACCAGCCCGTAGCACCTAGGCCCCTACAAATTTGGAAAGTGAGGATGAAACATCGCCGAATCTGGGTTATACCCCCGACAACCCATCGACGGGAAAGGACGAAGCCTACCGGGAGGACCTTTTAGGGGTAACTGCCCTGTATTCGCGTGTCGAACCTGAAGAGAAAGAGAAAACAGAAAAAAACCCGAAAGTTGCCACAAGGCAGACTGACTGTCGCTGCGAGACCGTTTCCCATTCTTACAATCGCCATCCGGTATCCTTGTCTCTGAAAGCAGTGACAACAATACCGTCAACGGATTCAAACCTCAGCCCTTCTACACATGTTAAAATCACGCCACGTATAAGACAAACATTTAATATAAAAAATGACGATTTAAAGGGAGTTGGAGTGACAACATTTCTTTCCACAACTTCAGTATAAAAAGAGCTCTGTTTATTTGTGATAGAGAAAAAAAAATTCATTTAGAAAATCCTTTTAAGTATCTAACAAAGCTTTCTCCGTGTTTAAGATGCATCCATCCTATTATGATATAAACATTCACTTAAGGATACTTTTTATTACTTCACTTTACGCATCTTTCCTTAAACTCCATGATGGAAGAAGTAGAGGAGAGCTTTTAAATCTGTTGCTGTACAATAATACTGAAGCGAAAGAAACCGGAATCAACCAATTTGCCATCGCATTTCCGATACAAGCATTCTTATAAATATACGATGTGCCTTGAATTGAGTGAAACAAGGAAGATCCTTAATGCTGGGCTGCCTGAAAACATCGCATATCCTAAGTAATGGAGATTCAGAAATTAAAGAAAATCCATTAAGTTTAAAACGCATCTCTGAGGAATCGATACACATTAACAGAGACTTTGATGATATCCGTGCGTATTCATAAATCCTGTTCTGTCGTTTAATCCGATACTCGGTGGAGTTAGATTCCGGACCATTAGTAGGGCTCTGGCTTCTCTCTCCGAGAAAAATGCAGATTAAACTGTTTGAGAGAATCAAGAAAGAAAAAAATCAAATTAGAAACAACCGGAGCTGCTTTCTACCGGATTGCTTCTGTCAGCAGAAAGACGAGCACTCTCGCTCAGACAATGGAAGTTGGAAACCATATTTTTAAAGCCAAGTCAGCTCTCTTTTGTTTTTTCTCTTCTACTCTCTGCCTTTCTTTTCTTTTCCTTTTCATATAATTTTTTTATGTTATTTAACCACTGGACCTTTCAGTGAGTTCTCCTTCCTTCCAATACATTTTATATGCACCAGCTGAAATCCATAGTCATATACGGAGTCCCTCGCAACTCGACAACTTCTTTTCGATGCCTTGTTGTTTGAAGTTCTATTTCTTTCTCTTTTTTTCTACTTTCTTTTTATCTTTTCTTATAATTTTATGTTATTTAAGTAGGGCGTGAATGGCCGAGGGGCTAGCGCTCTGGCGCTCAGTGTTACAGATTTCGGGTTCGAGCCCTCGGTTTGTAGTGGTTCGGAATCTACTTTAATCCGTAGGTCCCGGTCTAATAAGATCGTAGAGCGTTGCGGGTTCATTGTTACTCCGCGTCCTGGGCTTATCTTCAAGTTACACGCGTCCCCTGGGTAATGCAAAGTGAGTAACGTCTGTGCAGCGCCCACCTTAAGGCATCCAAGACCAAGCTGTCTAAGTGTTTGCCAGCTGCATTAGAAAGAAAAAAAAATGTTATTTAACAACTGGACCTTTCAGCTGGTTATCATTCTTTTCATTAAATTTTCTAAGTACTAGCTCAATAACACCCCATACATGGAGTCTGTGGCTAATCGAGAACTTCTTTTCGATGCCTTATTATTTTAAGTTCAATTTCTTTCTCCTTTTTTATTTTCAATTTCTGCCTTTCTATTCTTTATTTCTTTAAAAAGATGTTTTGTTTTTTTAACCCCTTCAAGTTTTATAAATACTGATTTTATATTGAATTTATTGGAGCTGTCATTTGTCAGTGAACAAAAAGGTTATTTTACTACACCGATGCGAAAAAGTTAAGCAACAAACGAAAAAATAATTATACTATCCGGGAAAGAAGAAATTTATATTTACATATTTTGCATGTAGGGTAGCTATGTGGATGGGAAAAATTGTCCGCAGTGAACATTGGGCGTAGTAATATGGTATTTAAAAGCATCGTGTTTGTTTTATAAAAATATATTATTTTGGAGGATTCTGGAGGATCCATATATTGATTGTCGGCAAAATAAAAAAAAAAAATTGTAAAAACTACTAAACGGCAATATAGTTTTAAGGAAGGCCATAGAGAGTCAATAGATTTTGCCAGAAATGTCAGCCATTCCATCTGTCGAAAATGTTGTATATCTTGAACTTTCTGAACTATTTATCATTTTACTTTTGAACTGTAACAGCTCTTCGGTGTAAGAACTTTCCCCCACACTTCATTGTGGATTGTCACCCGTGGTAGACACAAGTTTTTTGTGTCCGCAATTTCTATAATTATTTTTATGTATCTATATCGTCATGGTAATGTGTCCACTAAAAGTATTAAGAATATATTTGAATTCACTGTCTACATCCCTACCTTTTGGATATTGCATCTACAATTCGTTGGACTAGAAAGGTCAGAGAAATTCTGTATAATTTTTTTTAATTTAGCGGATTGTTTGGTGAGGTAAAAACTACCATCTATCGCTTTTGGAATCGTTATCAAAGTGAATGAAAAATATTACGATAAAAAGTGTGCCCAAATCCTCTAGCCACAACAACTCAAGATCACTGCTATCTGTATCTGCAAGTACAATGCCCCCTTAGATGAACTATATGTTACGCTGTTAATAATCTCCCTGGTACTACTACCTGCTAAGACTACACCTGATCCAAAGGACCTCGTCGCAGGCGACTGGGCCATGGCTCAGGATAACATGCAGTTTCACTTTAGCCAGGAACCTCGAGGGATGAAGATTGACTAAACCTCAAGATAACTCTCTACGATCATATTAGACCACGACCTACAGTTTAAAGTGGATTCCGAACCGCTACAAACATCCATGGCACCACCGGAACTTGAACCCGACACCTGCGGCATCAAGCACCAGTGAGCTAGACACTCAGCCATTTAGGCCCCAAAATTTTTGAATGCCAACGACACGTAGTGTTCTCGAGTGGTCGCCCTCCCAAGTACTGACTGCGCCTGATGTTGATTGACTTCGGTGATCGAACGAGAAACAATATATTCTGCATGGTATGACCGTTGGCATGAATTATATGGATTGCACTTTAGATGGATTCCAACATTGCAGCCTCAACAGGAAAGATAGTATAATGACAAGCTGCTTAAAATGACTACATGCAGTTCGAAGGAATTTAAGGAGACCTGTTCATTGAGGATTTCAAACAGAAAAAAGCTGCAAACAGAAAAATCTTGCTTTAATTGGGTTCGAATTCACCTCCATTTGACCTAACAACAAAGGGGTGACGGGCTCATTAACAATGAGTCACGCTTTATATATCGATAGATTGCAAAATTTTACCGCTCTGTAGAACCTTTAGAACTCGGCATCAAGCCGGCAGTCTACACTGAACACAACAATAATGAGGTACTGGCCTCTTTACCAATGGGTCACTTTTTAGCCAACAGACAGATTCCTGATGTTTACTGATTTGCAGAATCTTTAAAACGCAGTATGTTTTAACCTACAGACAAATCCCAGAAGATTACTAATCAGTAAAATCTCTAGAAATCGGTATCAAGCCAGCAACACCTGCATTGGATGCAAATACAATGATGTATTGATCTCTTTACCAATGAGACCCATTTTAGCCTACAGACCGATTCCCAAAATTTACTATTCTATGGAACATCAGTAGCTCGGTATCAAGCCAGAAACATGTGCAAATGACATGTATACAGTAGTGATGTTACAATTGTTTGGATAGGATAACCTTTGTCGACTGTAATGACCTTCATTATCCATTCTTGAGATATTGTGGCAACATTAAGCTATGCAGTTTACATCCTAACACAATATTTGCCTCCATTTCTAGCCACCGTGTGTCTAAATTCTATTTTTACTAATTGTAATTCCCTAGTTCACATACTTCACACTGACAGCCAATACGTAGAATCTGAAATACTCCTCACTGTGGAATGATCATCTCGACACCCCGACTTCAATCCTGTTGAACATGCATAGAACATGCTAGAGAGGTGTTTACATTTACTCCCTTCCCTCTTCTCGGCCTTTCTGGTGGCCTGATATATATATATATAATATATATGAATTGCACAATAAACCAACTGTAGTGTTCGATGTGCTTGATTGTTTCTGTTTTTGGACAGAAAAAAATGCCTTCAAAGTCATTCAACAGTTGTGACACCGTGAGTGGAAAGCCCATCCACCACGGCAAGGTCATACCCAATTGGATGGAGAAAAATTGGTGGAACTTTTTTTGATGCCGCACCGTTTCCCCCTTCTTCGAGTATCTTCAGTTCAAATTTGAACTCATTTGGATTAGTGTTTTTTTTTTGTCAGCATTTTGAAAACGGGACTTTAATTATAGTTACCTTGTATATATATATATATGTATAGGAATAATTTAAAACTGTTGACATATTTTCAATGGCTGCTTCTTTGTTAGCCGCCATTTTCAAATGTTTGTAGAATGAGGATTAACTCAAAACTCTTCAAGTTTTGCTGCATCGATGGCAGTGCTTGGACTGTCCAACAGAACAGACTGCAGGATCTGAAGACCTAAAACTGTCAATTTTTTTCCAGATCGGCAAAATTAAAATGTTCAAGAGAATGGTTCCTGAATCTCGAGAGGTTACTTACCTTTATTTTTGTTAATAGTTAAGAGATGGTAACAATGGTTATTCCATTGACAGTGAAGTAAGCACAATAATGCCACGTTCATCCTCGCTTAAGAAGGATGTTCTTTCTTTCTTTTCGGGGATTAACAGCAGCTTTGTTTCCTTCTTGTGCCAGACGATGCATAATCCGCGGAATAGGGCTCCATCCATGGCTTGGCCTTGAGCAACATTTGCGCAAATCGATGGATTGTTGGGAATGCGGAAAGAGAGAGCGTTTTCTTTGGGGATTAATGCAGCATTTATATAATATAAACGAAGATAAAGTTTTTATTTGTATAAAATAAAAATTGAATAATTCAGCTGCATTTTAAAAAGTATGATAGCGGCTTTGTTTAAGGCATATGAATTGTTTAAAAAAAATAATTCAATTTTTATTGGTAAGCATTTTATTGTTTTTTTTTATTGTATTGGTGCGTTTTAGTGATTGCTTCAAAAATGATACTAGTGATTTGTACAAGTGACTCGAATAAAAATTTTATGCAGTAATAAAAAAGTTTTTTTATAGCAATTATCACAAATATAATTAATAATGCTATAATTTCACGTATGTATTATTAACTAGAGATCAGTAAAAATAACTGTAAGGATTATTTTATTATGGATGGGTGGTTGTATCAAGCATACGAAGTCAACTCAACCAAACACACGGACCTCTTGAGCTAAACACATAGAGAATCTTGTACTAAAAATCTCTGAACTAGCATTCAGAGACAACGAAGAAAGGACACAGAAATCATTGAACGGAGCACGTAGACACTCTAGATTCAAGAACACAGGACTCTCTGAACCCAGAAAGCATAAACCCCTTAATTAAGAACTGCGTCTAAACTAAATAAATATATTCGCTGAACAAAGTCCACAGCAAACCTTGATCCAAAAACACGTGTATTTTTTAACGTAAAAAAGCATAAATCCCTGAACCAAACACAGCAAGTGTCTAAACTAAATAGATGTATTCGATGAACCTAGCACACTTGCACTCTTGATTCAAAAGCACAGGACTCTCTGAACCTAACATAGAAAGCATAAACCCATGAATTAAACACAGCAAGTGTCTAAACTAAATAGATATATTCTCTAAATCCAGCACACGAACCTTTAGAATCAAACACACAATATTGAATCAAGCACACATGAACATCTGAACCAAATACACAGAAGACCCTGAACAAAGCAAACAGAAACTCCTGTATCAAGCACAAGGAGCCTCTGAATCAAGAAAACGGAGCCCTTCAATCAAAGACGCAGTAAATCTTGAACCAAGAACATATAAAAATTTGAACCCTGCACACAGAAACCTTTGAACCAAATCCAGGAAGCATCTGAACTAAGCAGATGAACTCGTTGTAACAAACACAAGGAGCCTTCCTGGAAAAAATCCCCAGATAAAGTCTCGGAATGAACCCCTTGAACCAAACAGACGGCTGTCTAATCTATCCTTGACTCTTGATCAAGAACACGTTGTTGAGAAAATCAGTCAATTTGAAAAACTCAAGAATCTGCTTCAGAAATAAAACCATCAGGGGGAAAAGTACAGAGGTTTAATTAAATTTTTAAAGATTACAATTGAATAATGACTTTTTTAAGAATCCATTGCTAACATTGCCCAACTCATTATCCAATACTATTAAAACAGACATTTATTGGCTATAAATTTCAATAAACTTATTAACTTTTTGGTAATTTAACTTAATTCTTATCGTTTTTAATCTCCTTAGTGACTCATTTGAAAAGTTTTCCCTTTAGGAGACATTCCTTTTGTTTAGCTTTAGTGTGCTAAACTGGAATTGCTATTAACAATTTAAAAACATTCCCATATTAGGAAACAAATATTTTTACAATAACAGCTATTTTTCTTTTTATTTGAACGGTAATAATAAAGCAGGAATTAGTTTTAAATAGGGGTTAAATTTATTATTATGACATAATTTGCAAAACACAATTTTAAGGGTTTTATTTGTCAGTTTACTAATAAAAAGATGATTGATATTTCAATAAAATATTTTAAAAAATCTAGAAAAGCATAACACTATAACATCTATATTAACTGATGCTTATATTGAAAATTTTCCTTTAAATAACAATTTAATTTCTCTCAGAATTTACATGAACCACTAGCTTTTTTTATAATTTTACAAGAAAAGATACAAGATCGAAAATGTATTACAAATACAAAAACAATCCTCAAATTACAATACAAACAATATACCAAATAAATACAAAATACAATACAATACAAATGCAAAATTCAAGCAATGTACAATACAAATACAAAATACAAACAATGTACAATACAAATACAAAATACCAACAATGTACAAAACAATACAAATACAAAATACAAACAATATACAATACAATACAAATACAAAATACAAACAATATAAAATGCAATACAAATACAAAATACAAACAATATACAATACAATACAAATACAAATACAAATACAATGTACAAATAATATACAAATAATATAACACATATACAAACGACATACAATAAAATATACAAACAATACAATACTACAGTACCAATTACACATACAAAAAACTGTATTACACATAGAACAGAAAAATATAAAATTTTTATCTACGTTCTTAGGAGCAACACTATCTTATTTATCTATTCAAATAATAAACCCTCATTACAGAACAGATAATACATTCATACCACACACTAATTGACAGAATATCAAATGAGAAGAAAGAAAATGTTTTAAAAAAAAACTAATCACTGTTTTACTTTACCATTACATTCGTGAGCAAATGTTTACCTACTCGCTTATTGAGAAAATTGAAATAAGTACCTTAGTACAGATGTTCATTTGTTTGAAGAAAGATTAAACCATGTTTAAGTACTGAACCTAATTGTTGTTATTACGATTTTGTAAAAGTGATCTTATGGGTATTGAAAGGCTTAACGCACTTAAAGTTATGTAAACTCTTTTAAATATTATATTCATAATATTAAATGATCTGAGAGTTTCATTTCCCTTTTTTAAAAAATGGTTTTTTTTTGGTTTCTTTTATTTAAAAGTATTTCAAGAATGACTTATAAGGGATCATTTTAAAGATTATTAAAGATTATTTTGCCGTACCGAATATTTTGCGTAATTTTAACAAATCGATAATTATTTTTAATATAGATAATAATATTATATTATTATTATAGATAATATTTTTCAGAGACTATAAAGCATTGCATCAAATGTCTATAAAATAAAACAAACAATAACTAAATGAAATTTAATATATTTATTACATGATATATAAGAGAATGTTTATTGCTTTTCTATCTTAATAGAAACACATTTGCCATTTGAATATAATATTTAATTTTCTTTCTTGATATTCAAAATAATAATGAGTATAATTATTGTTCGAATACAGTTACTTTTTGTAATTATATATATGCATAATAAAAATTAAATTAATTAGCAAATATATATCTTTATATATATAATTTTTCTGTACATGTGTTTGTCACTGAACTCTTCCTAAACTTCTGGACCGATTTTAATGAAATTTTATGTGTGTGTTTGAGTGGGTCCCTGGATCATTTAGAGTCACAACTAGGACCCGGTAGATGGCGCTGCAATTGGGTTCTTCTGAACGTGTGTTTGTCACCGAACTTCTAAACGACTGAACCGATTTTGATGAAATTTTTTGTTTGTGTTTTACAAAATATGGAGAATGCTTTTATGCTATCCACATTGTGGTAAGTTGACACCAGAGGGTGCTGCAGCATATCAACTTCCATACCGTTCAACTCATCGCTATGAAAATATGGGTAATAATATGTATGTGAGTGTGATAAATAGGTTCAAGCTATCCACTTTAGTGTGACTTTCCATCAGAGGGTGCTGCAGCACTTCTTCTTATATACTGTTCAAACGATATCCGTGAAAATGTGTATGCACCTATATTGGAACATGGAGAATATAGTCGCGATATGTCATTTTCTACAATGCATTTTTTTTGGCAGAACAACGTATGCCGGATTCTGCTATATATGTATATGTAGAATACATAGGGCAGGACTAACTTTTTGTACACGTATGTGAGTTGATTTTGTTCATTAGTTGGAGTATGTATATGAAAAAATAGGTTTTGTTGATCACCAATAAGCTCCATACTCTAATAATGTGTTTCCGCTTATGTCCTATTGACAGGTGACGAATTGGTACTTTGCTTTTGATAGGACTTCTAGGTGTAAACGTCCCGCATTTGCGTGTCGTGTAGAAGAAAACCAACATAATTTTTAAAAAAAATTCTTTAAATATTAATAAAAAGTGGATGAATAAGTGATAAGGAATGTAAGCAAATTTCTATTGTTTTTTCTACTTAATATGTAAGAACCTAACTTAATAGAATCTAACCAGCAGAAATACACAACTACGCTTACGAAAATGCTGTTAGACAACTAATCTTTATGCCATAAGCATGGGCTGCACCACTGTGACTCATAGCACTACCCAGGGACCACTTGTATCTGGAAGATAGGCTACGGAAGCGAGTCACACTACCCCCCAGAACACTCTATGATCCTATTAGACAGGGACCTACGGCTTAAAGTAGAAGATGAAGAACCGAACCAGTACAAACATCCATGGCAATTCGAACCCGAAATCTGTGGAACCGAACGCCAGAGAGCTAGCCATTCGGCTATGAGACCGTAAGTTGTTAGTAATTAACAATTAGAGTTAAAAATCAATTTCTACTCGAGTTATCTCGTGATGTTTCGAAAAGATACGAAAAAGTAGAAAGGAATATATTCGAAATAATTTTTTTTATAGGTTTAAGCTCGGGAGAAATCTTTTTTGTAAAAAAAAAAAAAAAAAAAAAAAAAACATTGGTTTAAAAAAAAGAGTTTTTTTTCATCCAGGGAAAAATAACTCTGTGTAACACGCTTTGATGGCCTTAAATAGTACAAATTGCACCCAATCCAAAATAGGTACTGGAGTACTGAAGTCTGCAGTAGATAGGAGGTGCATAAAACCCTCTGCACCTCCACAATCGTGTCCCGCGGGAAACAGAAGTGTCAATGTTTCTGGTGTTATTCCAGTGCATGGTCTCGTTGTGTGGATTTCTTTTTCATCGAATCTCATTGTATTTTCTCTCGTACGCCGGTCTGTAATGTATCTTGTCGCAGATCCCTTTGTCAACGATCCCTCCCCCTTTCTCATCCCTGCCTCCCCCCGCTTCTCAGGGGAGGAAGAAGATGCAATCATTGCCGAGACCTTTTTGAAAAGTTCTTTTATTTTACTCCACTGCTCTTCTTTTTTTTACCTCCTTTTTCATCTTTTCTGGTAAAGCCTAAAAAAAAAAAAAAAAAAAATGGATCTTGCGTGGTAGTTTTGTAAAATCTCATATTTTCAGTTTTTGTTTTAATTTTTTTAAAGGATTTTTTTTTTTTTTTTTTTTTTGTAATTGTTGCTTCGAAATTTTTCAGAAGTTTGCAAGTTATAAAGAATAATGCGAGAAAAATCAATTTTTTAAAATATCAGTTTAATTTTAAGTTTCCAATATTTTCTATTTTACGTATTAAAATGCAAAGTTTAAGACATAATAGGGAAGTTTACATATTTAATTTCAATATATAACATAGTAGGGAAGTATACGCTCCTTATGATATTAATTAGGGGACTATTAATTTCATATGTAGGATGGGTGTAAATTAACAGCAATTTCGTATTTGAATAATGCTCAAAATCGAAATAGTTAAATGACAAGAATGAATTTAGTGAATTTAATGAGTAGAATTACAAACTAAATTTGCAGATGAATGAAGCTAGTAATGAGAAGACTGCTTCTGAATGAGAAGTAGTATGCTAAGAGAATTATGTATGTATAGAAGTATGTAGTAGATAGGTATGTATGTATAGAAGTATATAATAGATAGATATGTATGTATGTATAGAAGTATATAGTAAATAGACATGTATGTATGCATAGAAGTATGTAATAGTGTATGGAGAAGCGTGTTTTATACATCTCGTAACGATGGATTCTCTTTTTTAATTCCGTTATGCGTCTCTATCTTTAGTTCAGGTTCGAATCCTGGTGGGTGCATGGATGTATGATGGTGGTTCGTAATACCTAAGGAGGTCTAAGGAGTCTAAAGCTTGCACAAAACGACCGTAGAGCGACAAACCAAATTAAGACATTGTAATTTCTTGTAAAGATAAAGAAGAAACATAACGGCACTAAAAAAAAGAGAGATGTTATCTGTGGTTTCATCAATCATTTTGCTGTTTTAAAGAACAAAATCATACATATTCAGAATTGGAATCACAAATCACCATAGCACTTGGTGAATTTGACATGAACATGTTCGAAAAAATAAAGCAATAACTGACTCTCCGATAAGACATTTGCACATTAAGGAAGTATAACCACATCTTGGACAGCTGCACTTGATTGAATCGACATGAACATGTTCAGAAAAAATAACGTAAGAGCTGGCTCAATAATGGGACATTTGCAGATTAATAATAAACAGTCAGCTCTTGGATAGCCGAACTTGGTTAGATCGATGCGACAAATAAATCAAGAAATTCACAAAAATAAATCAAGAATTCACTTACTGATGGGATATCTGACTTACGTAAAAAAGAAGTTTGTGTGACTACCATCTGCACTGTGGTGTTTAAATATGTATTTACTCATAATAAATCATTCTTTTTGCAAAACTAAGTTATTTGTATACTGCATGATATTAATGAGAAAATAATGATATCCAAATAGTCTGCTAATATTATTGATTTAAAAATTCAAATAATTTCTCAAATTAAAAAAAAAGCTCGACTGAACATTAATCCTCTAGTTGATTCACAAGTGCGCTACTACTTTTAGTTGCATCACTGTCTTTCCCTTAAATGTAATTTACTAGTTTATAAGCTGCGTTTGAGACTCTGAAGACTTTCTTCCCTTAAATCTTCCCTTAATCTGTTGTAGAGCTTAGGTGTATTTCTAAACTACTGAGTCCTATGAGCTGATCGTGTAGGAGGTTTCAACAGTCTTGGGACAAACTTTAATAGGGTAGTACAACTTAATAAAACATGGATATATTTTTGTATAAGAATGTGGGGTCGGAAGTGAAGCGTTCAGGCTTGAACGCAAAAAATGAGACAAAAAACATGGCTTATTGACAACGTCATTGTAATGTGTTTCTTTAATTCAATGTTTACAATAAATTGTTAAAATTGCGTCCTCCAACATGCCTGCGGCCTGATGGCCAATTGGCTAGCGCTCTGGCCATTGGTACCACAGACTTCAAGTTCGAATCCTGGCAGAGGCATGGATGTTTGTTGGTGATTCGGAATCCCCGTTAAACTGTAGGTCCCCGTCTAATGAGCCCAAAGTGTGCACAAGATAACCGTAGAGTGACGAATTAAATCTGATGCCCGGTAGCGCCAAAGGAATGAATGGCGAACAGATATCAGGCATTTCGTGCAGCCGCAGTGGTGTATCCAACAACGAGATTCTTAATTCAATCCACTGGAATACTCGTAAGTGAAGACACATTTACAACATAGAACAGGAATAAAATAGAGTGCTCATCGGGGTTGCTCGTCGGAGGACTAGAAACTCGTCACGAAAGGGGTATAAGGGCGGTGTGCCTGACTGTTGCGAGAAATTTGTTTAAAAGGGTGTTTGTGTGTCACCTTGTCGCTCCTGCCCCTACATTCCTATAGAAAAAATAATTTATTTTAGTGTGATCGTGTCTCAACTTACTCTCACCCGACCCTACATTCCTATATAAAAAGTAGTATGCTTTAGTGAACGGTCCCCCACGAACCCAAATTATCTTCCCATGATCATTGAAATATCCTTACATATTTATTATACGATTGCTACTAAATATTCTGATTCTAATTATACAGCTACGATTGTTATAAAATTACTGATTGTGCTACTAAATTTTATTACATATTTTGATAAAAAAAATGATAAAGCAAAATGAGCAAAGATTGTAACAGACAAGAAAATAATTTTATTTTTCTCACTTTCACCTCTGCTATTTGATTCGCCCGGACTCAAATGTTTCGATACCTTCCGATTTCCAACTTAACGGGAGAGAGGGCCAAGGAAAGAAAAAAGAAAAAAGGGAAAAAAAGTTGTGTTTAGATGGAAAGTTCCGCTGGAATGGAAAGGGGCGAAATACGAGAACGATGTCCGGCAGTCCATTGACCAAAGGGGGGCTGCAAAGGGTGGAAGGGGCGCAGATGTACCTTCGTAGGAGAAGGAGACAGAAAATAAAACAAAGGGCCAAAGTTTTCGGGGGAAGTTAAAAAAAGCGCGAAAGAAAGGCGAAAAATCTCGGTAAATCCCCGTCGGCTTAAAGAGATAGAACTTCACCTAGAGATCGATCGAACTCTTGCTCTTCCCTCTCCCTCTCTGTCTTTTTTTTTTTTTTTTTTTTTTTATTTATTTCGATTTTTTTTTCACTCGCTTATTTATTATTATTATTTTTTTTGTCTTCCTTTACGTTGTTTGATAGAAAAAGGGTGGTTGGAAATATAAAAAAAGAAAAGAAAAGAAGTAAAAGACAATGGAGAAACAAAAAAAAAAAAGAGAGAGAGAGAAGAAAAAGTTTTCTGACGAGAGTCGATTCCTGGGGTACAAAATCTGTATCGGAGCAGAACCAGAGTCGCTTTCCGTTTTGTCCCACTTTGCACCCATCGCTCACCCTCCCGTCCGGGACACTTCCTCAAACATTCCAACCCCACCCTCCTCATTGGAAAGGGTTTTGAGAAGGAGTGGAGGCAGAAAGAAAGAAAAAAAAATAATAATTGTTCTTTTGTGGAAAAAGGCGATTTCTCGGTGAGTGGGAGTCGCCTGTGTTCGCGAGAGTGGAATCCTGCACCGCCGTCACATCCACAAAATGCGCACCGGAGAGGGGTTTTTCTTTTATTATTTTATTATTATTCTCTCTATCTCTCTTTCTTCTCTGTCTGTTTTATAAGTAACTGGAAAGTGGGACCTGCCATGGCTCCGTTACAGAAAGTAACATAATCTTCGCCTTGCCGAATTTTTTTTCCAGAAAGTAATGTTAAGCGTAATGTGCAAAGATATTAAAAGAAATATCAATGGCAGAGCACAATGTCCGACGACGATTAAATGAAACTTTTTTGTTCTAATAGTTCTTTTTTGTTCTCTAGCTGGCAAACACTTACACAATTGTCTTGGATGCCTTAAGGCAAGCGCCGCACCGACGTTAAGCACTTAGCACTACACAGGAGGTGTATGTGGCTTGAAGATAAGCTACGGACGCGGAGTGACAATATCCCTGCAGCTCACCTATTGGACGGGGACCTACGGTTTAAAGTAGATTCCGAACCACTCCAAACATACATGGCACAGCCGGGACTCGAACCCAAAACTTGTGGTACTGAGAGTTATCGGCTATCAGGTCCCTGATTAAAATATACTATCATTCGGAAAAATGTGAAGGGGAATTTTTTTCTGATTCGCTATCCATGATAATAAAATAATTTAAAAGGTAAAAAATAAATAATTGTTAATTCTGTATAAGCATCGTCATCAGGGACGCAACAGCCGCGTAGTGGGCCAGGACCGTCTGCCTGCTGGCAAATTTCTAGATAGGAGATGTTTTCTTTTTGCCGGGTAGGCTTGTCAGCCTGACGCCCAACGCTCTTCAGTCACATTAGACATGGACCTACTATTTAAAACAGTTTCCAAACCACTATAAACATCCATGGCACCGCCGGAATTCGACCCTGAAAATTTTGGTGCCGAGTGCCAGAGTCCTAGCCACTCAGCCTCCAGGTCTTAACATATTAATAATTAACAATTAGAATTAAAAAACCAATTTCTTCTCGTGTTATCTCGTGATATGTCGAAAAAAAACGATAAATTATAATTGAATATATTCAAAATAATATTTTACAGGGTTAAGATCGGAAAAAATCTTCTTCTTCTATTTTTATAAAAAAAAAAAATACATTGGTTTATAAAAAAAACTACCTCCACAGCATTCTACGATCCTATTAGACCGGGACCTACGGCTTAAAGTGGATTTCGAACCACTACAAACATCCATGGATGGACCCCGCTGGAGCTGGAATGCGACCCCGAAAATTGTGGTAAAGCGCCAGAGCGTTAGCCAATCGGCCATCTATCCTCGCAAACATAATTCTTCTAAAGGAGTAAGTCTGCTTAGAATAGACTTAGCAAATCTGATTCAATTCTATCCAAATGTTATATCATGTGGTGACTTAATTAGCATTTGTCTATATGACCCTAAATTAACAATTAAAGTAAAAATAAGTAATTAACAATTAGAATTAAAAATTAATTTCTCCCCCAGTTATCTCATGATGCTTCGAAGAGATACGAAAAGGTAGAACGGAATATATTCAAAAACACTTTTTTTTTATAGGATTAAGATAGGTAGGAACCTTCTTCTTCGTTTGTTTGTTTTTATAAAAAAAAATAACATTGGTTTAAAAAAAAGAGTTTTTTTTGTTCATCGAGAAAAAACTAACTCTCTGGAAGATGCTTTGATGGCCTTAAATAGTACAAATTGCACCCAATCCAAAATATGGGCACTCAAGTACAACAGAGACTGCAGCCCATAGGAGGTGCATAAAACCCTCTACACCTTCACAATCGTATACCGCGGGACACAGAAGTGTCAATGTTTCTGGTGTTATTCCAGCGCGTGGTCCCGTTGTGTGGATTTCTTTTTCATCGAATCTCATTGTATTTTCTCTCGTACGCCGGTCTGTAATGTATCTTGTCGCAGATCCCTTTGTCAACGATCCCCCTTTCTAATCCCGGCCTCCCCCTCCCCCCCCCGCTTCTCAGGGGAGGAAGAAGATGCAATCATTGCCGAGACGTTTTTGAAAAGTTCTTTTATTTTACTCCACTACTCTTCTTTTTTTTTACCTCCTTTTTCATCTTCTTGCAGTAAAGCCTAAAAAAAGTAGATATTGCGTGGGAGTTTCGTGAAATCTCATAATTTCACTTTTTGTTTTATTTATTTATTTTTTTTTTTGTAATGGTTGCTTCGAATTTTCTCAGAAGTTTGCAAGTTATAAAGAATAATGCAATAATACTATAAATCAATTTTTTAAAATATTAGTTTAATTTTAATTTCCAATATTTTATATTTTATTCATTAAAATGCAAAGTTTAAAACATAATAGGGAAGTTTGCATATTTGATTTCAATATATACGCTCCTTATGATACTACATAGGAGACTGTTAAACTCACATGTAGGATGGACATAAATTAATAGCAATTTCGTAATTGAATAATGTGCAAAATATGAATAATTAAGTGGCAAATAATTCAATGGTCAATGAATAGTTATGTGGCAATTAATTTAAGCGTTAAGGAATAGTATTGCAAACTAAATTTGCAGACGAATAAAGCTAGTGATGAGAAGATTGCTTCTGAATGAGAAGTAGTTTGGGGTTGTTTATTAAGCTTTAGACTTCTCGTAACTATGAATTCTCTTTTTTAATGCGCTATGTATCTCCATCGCTACTTCAGGTTCGAATCCTGTTAGGAATGTTTGTTGGTGGTTCGGAATCCCCTTTAAACTGTAGGTCACTGCTTAATTATCCTAAAGTGTGCACAAAATGAAAGCAGAGTGACAAACTAGACCAAACCATTGTTACTTCTTGAAAAGAAACATATCTGCACTAAAAAACAAGAAATATTACCTGTAGTTTTATCAATCCTTCTACTGTATAAAAGAACAAATCATGCTTATTCAGAATTGAAATCACAAATAAGCATTGTGTTTGATTGAACTGACATGAACATATTCACAGAAATAAAGCAAGAACTGATTCTCCGATGGCCTATTTGCACATTAATGAAGTGTAACCACATCTTGGACAGCTGCACTGGATTGCATTGACGTGAAGATGTTTAGAAAAAATAATGCAAGAGCTGACTCAATATTTGACATTTGCAGATTAATAATAAACAGCCACATCTGGGATAGCCAGACTTGGTTAGATTGATATGTTCAAAACAATAAAGAACATGTACACATAGTAGAACATGTTCACAACAATAAAGAACATGTACACATAGTAGAACATGTTGACAAAAGTAAAGCAAGGATTCACTAACTCATGGGATATCTTAGATACGTGAAAACGAAATTTGTGTGATTCACTATCATCTATACACAAATATGTGTTTGACAAAGTAACTACATCTCTTTTTACTAATTAATTTATATGCACTCTGTAATGACAAAATAATGATATCCAAATTGTCTGATAATATTATTGATTTAAAAATGCAAATAATTTTTCAAATTAAAAAAAATTAGCTTGAAGGCACGACTGAACCCTAGTCCTCTAGTCGATTCGCAAGTGCGCTATTAGTCTAGCTGCATCACCATTTCCATTAAATGTAATTTAATAATTTATAAGATACGTTTGAGACTTTAAAGACTCCCCCTAAATTGCACAACGGTCGTCGATTTTGCCTTAGTATTTGTAGAATTAGATTCACCTTAGGTGCATTACTAACCTACCGAGTCACATGGGTTGATCGTGCCGGAGGTTTCAACAGTCCTGAGACAAACTTTAAAAGGGTAGTACATCTTAATAAAACATATCTTTTTTTTTGTATAAGAATGTAGGGTCGAAAGAGAGGCGCAGACACTAAAAATAAGACATAATAGACATGGTTTATTAATAACTTCATTGCAGAGTGTTTCTTTGAATCAACGTTTACAATAAATGCTCAAAATTGAGTCCACCAACATGCCTGCAAGCATCGAAGGAGTGATTGGCGGACAGATGCCAGCCCAATGTAGAATCGAAGAACGAGATCCTCAATTAAATCAACAATTCAATGAAGACACAATTCAAATACAGAGCAAGAATAAAATAGTGTACGCATCGGGGTTACCAATAAGAGGACTAGAAATTCGTCACGAGAGGGGTATAGGGGCGTTGTGCCTGGCTGTTGCCAGAAATTCGTTTGAAAGTATGAACGTGTCTCAACTTGTACCCTACCCACCCTACATTCCTACATAAAAATGGTATGTTTTATTGAGTGGTTGCCTCCCAAGTTTGATCGTGGCTCAACTTGTTGCTTCCGACCCAACATTCCTATATAAAAAATGCCATGTTTTAGGGAGTGGTCCTCCCCACTCAAATTTTATCTATTGAATTGATTTAGCATTTATTATATGATTGCTACTAAATTATTATTGCTTATATTCCTAAGTTGTTATAAAATTACTGATTGTGCTACTAAATATTCTGATTACAATTTTACTCCTGTGTTGCTAGGAAATTACATATTGTGCTACTAAATATTCTGATTAAGATTATACTCCCTAGTTGTTATAAAACTACTGATTGTGCTAAATATTCTGATTACGATTATACTCCTAAGTTCTTATAACATTACTGATTGTGCTACTTAATTTTATTACATATTTTCATTAAAAAAAAAAAGAGCAAAATAAGGAAAGATTCTGACAAACAAGAAAATAATTTTATTTTTCTCACTTTCACCACTACTATTTGATTCGGCCGGACTCAAATGCTTCGATACCTTCCGATTTCCTCCTTAACGAGAGAGAGAGCCAAGGAAAGAAAAAAGTTGTGTTTAGATGGAAAGTCTCACTGGAATGGAAAGGGGCGAAATACGAAAACGATGTCCGGCAGTCCATTGACCGGAGAGGGGGGGTGGCAAAAGGGTGGAACGGCCACAGAAGAACCTTCGTAGGAGAAGGAGACAAAAAATAAAACAAAGGGCCAAAGTTTTCGGGGGAAGAAAAAAAATTGAAAACAAAGGCGAAAAATCTCGGTAAATCCCCGTCGGCTTAAAGAGATAGAGCTCCACCTAGACAAAGATCGAACTCTTGCACTTCCCTCTCTCTCTCTCTTTTTTTTTTTTTTTTTTTATTTATTTCGATTTTTTTTCCACTCGCTTATTTATTATTATTTTTTTTCTTCCTTCAAGTTGTTCGATAGAAAAGGGTGGTTGGAAATATATATAAAAAAAAAAAAAAAAAACAAAAAAAAAAATGCGGAAAAAAAAAAAAAAAAAAAAAAAGAAAGAGAAAAGAATAAGTTTTCCGGCGAGACTCGATTCCTGGGGTACAAAATCTGCATTGGAGCAGAACCGGAGTCGCTTTCCGTTTTTACCCACTTTGCACCCATCGCTCACACCCCCACCCACACCCCCGTCCGGGACACTTCCTCAAACAATCCTCCCCCACCCCCTTCTTTTCAAAGGGGTTTTTTGCGAAGGAGTAGTGGGAGGCAGAAAGAAAGAAAAAGAATAATAATTGTTCTTTTGTGAAAATAGGCGATTTCTCATGTGAGTGGGAGTCGCCTGTGTTCGCGACAGCGGAATCCCTCACCAATGTCACATCTACAAAATTCGCACCGGAGAGGGATCTTCTTTGATTTTTGTTATTTTATTATTGTCCTGTCTTTCTTCTGTGTCAGTTTTATAATTAACTGGAAAGTGTGACCTGCCGGGGTTCGGTTACAGAAAGTAATACATTTTTGCAATATTCTATTCCATATTTGCCATATATATACACTGAAGTGACAAAAGTCATGGGATAGCAATATGCAAATTTTCAGATGGCAGTAGCATCGCGTAGAACAGGTATAAATGCGCAGTGCTTTCGCAGAGCTTTCATTTCTGTTCAAGTTATTCATGTGAAGAGGTTTTGACGTGATGATGACCGCACGACGGGAATTAACAGACTTTGAACGCGGAATGTTAGTTGGAGCTAGACGCATGGGTCATGCCATTTCGGAAATCGTTAGGGAATTCAACATTCCCAGATCCACTGTGTCAAGAGTGTGCCGAGAGTATGAAATTTCAGGCATAACATCCCACCATGGACAGCGCAGTGATCGACCGCCTGCACTTAACGACCGAGACCGGTGACGTCTGCAAAGAGTCGTAAATTCTAACAGACAAGCAACACTGCGTCAAATAACCGCAGAAATCAATGTGGGACGTACAAGGGACTTGTCTGTTAGAACTGTGCGGAGAAATTTGGCTTTCTTGGGCTATTCCAGCAGAAGACCGACTCGAGTGCCTTTACTGACAGAACGACATCGCTTGCAGCGACTCTCGTGGGCACGTGAGCATATCGGTTGGTCCCTAGATGAATGGAAAACCGTGGCCTGGTCCGATGAGTCACGATTTCAGTTGGTAAGAGCTGATGGTAGGGTTCGAGTGTGGCGCAGACCCCACGAAGCCATGGACCCAAACTGTCAGCAAGGCACTGTTCAAGCTGGTGGTGGCTCCGTAATGGTGTGGGCTGTTTTTTCATGGCATGGACTTGGTCCTCTAATGCGACTGGACCGAAAATTGTCTGGAAATGCTTATGTTCAGCTACTTGGAGATCACTTGCAGCCATTCATGGACTTCATGTACCCAACCAACGATGGGATTTTTATGGATGACAATTCGCCATGTCACCGGGCCACAACTGTTCGCGATTGGTTTGAAGAACATTCTGGACAGTTCCAACGAATGATCTGGCCATCTAGATCGCCCGACAAGAATCCCATCTAGCATTTATGGGACATCATCGAGAGGTCTGTTCGTGCCTAAAATTCTGCACCATCAACGCTTTCACAATTATGGACGTCTATCGAGACAGCATGGCTCAATATTCCTGCAGAAGACTTCCAACGACTTGTTGAGTCCATGCCACGTCGAGTTGCTGCAGTTCGCCGGGCGAAAGGAGGGCCGACACGATATTAAGGGGTATCCCATGACTTTTGTCACTTCAGTGTATATACCAGAAAATAATGTTAAGCGTAATGTGCAAAGATAATAAAATAAATTTCAATTGCGAGAGCACATCGTTTCGACGACGATTAAAAGAACCGTTTTTATTCTAATAGTTTTAATAATTCAAAGTGTTCTCTAGCTGTCAAACACTTACACAATTGTCTTTGATGCCTTAAGGCCAGCGCCGCACCGACGTTACACACGCAGCACTACACAGGAGGAGTTTGTAGCTGCAAGATAAGCTACGGACGCGGCGTAACAATACCCCTGCAGAGCTCCTATTGAAAAGGGACCTGCGGTTTAAAGTGGATTCTGAACCACTCCAGACATACATGATATAGCCGGGACTCGAACCCGAAACCTGTGGCACTGAGAGCTAGCCAGTCGGCCATCAGGACCCTGATTAAAAGAAACTATCATTCGGAAAAATGAGAATGGAACTTTTTTTCCGATTCGCTATGTATGATAATAAAATAACTTAAAAGATAAAAAATAATTGTTAATTCTGTATAATCATCGTCATCAATGAAGCAACAGCCCTCGTAGGGGGCCAAGGCCGTCTGCCTGCTGGCAAATTTCTAGACAGGAGATGTTTTCTTTTTGCGGGGTAGGCTTGTCAGCCTTACGTCGAACACTCTACAGTCATATTAGACATGGACCTACTATTTAAAATGTTTTCCAAACCACTATAAACATCCATGACACCGCCGGAATTCGAACCCGAAACTTACGGTACCGAGCGCCAGAGCGCTAGCCACTCAGCCACCAGGTCTTAACATGTTAATAATTAACAATTAGAATAAAAAATCAATTTCTTCACGAGTTATTACATGATGTTTCGAAAAGATACAAAAAAGTAAATGGGATACATTCGAAATAATTTTTTTATAGGGTTAGGCGGGAGGAATCTTCTTTTTTTTTATAAAAAAAAAAATAACATTGGTTTAAAAAAAAGAGTTTTTTTTTCATCGAGGGAAAAATAACTCTCTGGAAGACTTTTTGATGGCCTTAAATAGCACAAATTGCTCCCAATCCAGAATATGGGCACTGGAGTACTACAGAGACTGCAGCCGATAGGAGGTGCATAAAACGAACGCGGGACACGATTGTGGAGGTGTAGAGGGTTCTACACCTCCACAATCGTGTCCCGCGCGACACAGAAGTGTCAATGTTTCTGGTGTTAGTCTTCTTAGAATAGACTTAGAAAATCGGATTCAATTCGATCCAAATGTTACATTATGTGGTAACTTAATTGACATTTGCCTATATGGGCCTAAATTAACATTTGCCTATATGGCCCTAAATTAACAATTAAAGTAAAATTAAGTAATTAACAATTAGAGTTAAAAATTAATTTCTCCACGAGTTATCTCGTGATGTTTCGAAGAGATACGAAAAACTAGAAAGAAATACATTAAAAATAATTTTTTTGATAGCGTTAAGATCGGGAGGAATCTTCTTTTTTTTTATAAAAAAAAAATAACATTGGTTTATAAAAAATAGTTTTTTTTTTTTTTACATCATGGGAAAAATAACTCTCTGGACGACTCTTTGATGGACTTAAAAAGTCCATCAAAGAATCCAATCCAAAATATGGGCACTGAAGTCTGCAGCCGATAGGAGGTGCATAAAACTCTCTACACCTCCAGAATTGGTACCCCCGGGATACAGAAGTGCCAATGTTTCTGGTGTCATTCCAGTGCGTGGTCTCGTTGTATGGATTTCTTTTTCATCGAATCTCATTGCATTCTCGCTCGTACGCCGCTCTGTAATGTATCTTGTCCCAGATCCCTTTGTCAACACTGCCCCCCTTATCTCATCACTACTCCCCCTCCCTCCCCCTTCCCAGCCGAGGAAGAAGATGCAATCATTGCCGAGACTTTTTGAAAAGTTGTGTTATTTTACTCCACTACTCTTCTTTTTTTACCTCCTTTTTCATCTTCTTGTAGTAAAGTCTAAAAAAAGTACATATCGCGTGGGAGTTTCGCGAAATCACATAATTTTAGTTTTTGTCTTAATTTTTTTTTAATGGAATTTTTTTTTTTTTTTTTTTGGAATTGTTGCTTCGAATTTTCTCAGAAGTTTACAAGCTGTACAGAATAACGCGAGAATAAATCAATTTTTTAAAATATTAGTTTAATTTTAAATTTCCTATATTTTATATTTTGTGTATTAAAATGCAAAGTTTAAAACATAATAGGGAATTCTGCATATCTAATTTCAGTGTATACGTTCCTTATGATACTAAATAGGAGACTGCTAAACTCAAATGTAGGAGGGACACAAATGAATAGCAATTTCGCAATTGAATAATGTGCAAAATATGAATAATTAAGTGGCAAATAATTCAATGGTCAATGAATAGTTAAGTGACAATTAATTCAAGCGTTAATGAATAGTATTGCAAACTATATTCGCAGATGAATCAAGCTAATGATGAGAAAATTGCTTCTGAAGGATAAGTAGTTTGGGGTTGTTTATTAAAGCTTTAGACTTATCGTAAAGATGAATTTTCTTTTTTAATTCCGCTACGCGTCTCCATCGTTACTTCAAATTCGAATACTGGCGGTTGCATGAGTTATGTTAGTGGTTCGGAATCCACGTTAAACTGTAGTACCCGGACTGTTAAGCCTAAAGTGTGCAAAAAATGACCGTAGAGCGATAATAGCCATAACAAACCATCTTTGCTTCTTGTATCGATAAAGAAACATAACGGCACAAAAAAAACGGAAATGCTGTCTGTGGCTTCATCAATCATTCTGCTGTGTAAAAAAACAAAATCATGCATATTCAGAATTGGAATCACAAATCAACATTGCACTTGATTGAATCGACATGAACATCTTCGCAAGAATAAAACAACAATTGACTCTTCAATGGGAATTTTGCGCATTAATGAGGTATAACCACATCTTGGGCAGCTGCACTTGATTGAATCGACATGAACATGTTCAGAAAAAATAATGCAAGAGCTGACTCAATAATGGGACATTTGCAGATTAATAATAAACAGTCACATCTTGGTTATCCGAACTTGGTTAGACCGATGTGAGAATGTTCACAAAAATAAATCAAGAATTCACAACTAATGGGATATCTGACATACGTAAAAAAGAATTTTGACTGACTAACATCTGTACTGTGGTGTTTAAATATGTATTTACTCATAATAAATCATTCTTTTTTAAAATTTTTTATTTATTTGCATACTGTATGATATTAATGAGAAAATAATGATATCCAAATAGTCTGATAATATTATTGATTTAAAAATTCAAATAATTTCTCAAATTAAAAAAAAAAGCACGACTGAACATTGATCCTCAAGTCGATTCACAAGTGCGCTGCTACTCTAGCTAAATCACCGTCTTTAAATCAAATGTAATTTACTAGTTTATAAGCTGCGTTTGAGACTTTGAAGACTTTCTTCCTTTAATCTGTTGTAGAGCTAGATTCACTTTAGGTGTATTTCTAAGCTACTGAGTCTTATGAGCTGATTGTGTAGGAGGTTTCAACAGTCATGGGACAAACTTTAATAGGGTAGTACGATTTAATAAAACATGGATTTATTTTTGTATAAGAATGTAGGGTCGGAAGTGAAGCGTTGAGGCTTGAACGCAAAAAATGAGTCATAAAAAACATGGTTTATTGACAACGTCATTGTAAAATGTTTCTTTAATTCAATGTTTACAATAAATGCTCAACATTAGGGAGTTTTTGCATACCGTAAGTTTGTTACCGTAGGACGTCCGTTAGCATTTTTCTCCCTCCAGCGCGTGCTCAGTTTCCTATGAGCATGCGCGCTAGGGAGAAAAATGCTAACGGACGTCCTACGGTAACAAACTTACGGTATGCAAAAACTCCCTATTGCCTCCTCCAACATGCCTGCGGCCTGATGGCCAATTGGCTAGCGCTCTGGCCATTGGTACCACAGACTTCAAGTTCGAATCCTGGCAGAGGCATGGATGTTTGTTGGTGATTCGGAATCCCCGTTAAACTGTAGGTCCCGGTTTAATGAGCCCAAAGTGTGCACAAGATAACCGTAGAGTGACGAATTAAATCTAATGCCCGATAGCGCCAAAGGAATGAATGGCGAACAGATATCAGGCATTGCGTGCAGCCGCAGTGGTGTATCCAACAACGAGATTCTTAATTCAATCCACTGGAATACTCGTAAGTGAGGACACATTTACAAACATAGAACAGGAATAAAATAGAGTGCTCATCGGGGTTACTCGTCGGAGGACTAGAAACTCGTCACGAAAGGAGTATAAGGGCGGTGTGCCTGACTGTTGCGAGAAATTTGTTTAAAAGGGTGTTTGTGTGTCACCTTGTCGCTCCTGCCCCTACATTCCTATAGAAAAAATAATTTATTTTAGTGTGATCGTGTCTCAACTTACTCTCACCCGACCCTACATTCCTATATAAAAAGTAGTATGCTTTAGTGAACGGTCCCCCCACGAACTCAAATTATCTTCCCATGATCATTGAAATATCCTTACATATTTATTGTACGATTGCTACCAAATATTCTGATTCTGATTATACAGCTACGATTGTTATAAAATTACTGATTGAGCTACTAAATATTCTGATTATGATTATACTCCAAGTTGTTATAAAATTACTGATTGTGCTACTAATTTTTATTACATATTTTGATAAAAAAAATGATAAAGCAAAATGAGCAAAGATTGTAGCAAACAAGAAAATAATTTTATTTTTCTCACTTTCACCTCTGCTATTTGATTCGCCCGGACTCAAATGCTTCGATACCTTCCGATTTCCAACTTAACGGGAGAGCGGGCCAAGGAAAGAAAAAAGAAAAAAGAAAAAAAGGAAAAAAAGTTCTGTTTAGATGGAAAGTCTCGCTGGAATGGAAAGGGGCGAAATACGAAAACGATGTCCGGCAGTCCATTGACCAAAGGGGGGGGGAGCTGCAAAGGGTGGAAGGGGCCCAGAAGTACCTTCGTAGGAGAAGGAGACAGAAAATAAAACAAAGGGCCAAAGTTTTCGGGGGAAGATAAAAAAAGCGCAAAACAAAGGCGAAAAATCTCGGTAAATCCCCGTCGGCTTAAAGAGATAGAACTCCACCTAGAGATCGATCGAACTCTTGCTCTTCCCTTTCTCTGTCTTTTTTTTTTTTTTTATTTCGATTTTTTTTTTCACTCGCTTATTTATTATTATTATTTTTTTTGTCTTCCTTTACGTTGTTTGATAGAAAAAGGGTGGTTGGAAATATAAAAAAAGAAAAGAAAAGAAGTAAAAGACAATGGAGAAAAAAAAAGAAAAAGAGAGAGAGAAGAAAAACTTTTCTGACGAGAGTCGATTCCTGGGGTACACAATCTGCATCGGAGCAGAACTGGAGTCGCTTTCCGTTTTGTCCCATTTTGCACCCATCGCTCCCCCCCAGCGTCCACGACACTTCCTGAAGCAATCCACCCCCTACACGCTACACCCCTCCTTCGTAGGGGGTTTTTACGAAGGAGTGAGGAAGGCAGAAGGAAAGAAAAAGAATAATAATTGTTCTTTTGTGGGAAAAGGCGATTTCTCGTGTGAGTGGGAGTCGCCTGTGTTCGCGAGAGTGGAATCCTGCACCGACGTTACATCCACAAAATTCGCACCGGAGAGGGTTTTTTCTTTTATTATTTTATTATTATTCTCTCTGTCTCTCTTTCTTCTCTGTCTGTTTTATAAGTAACTGGAAAGTGGGACCTGCCATGGCTCCGTTACAGAAAGTAACATAATCTTCGCTTTGCCGAATTTTTTTTCCAGAAAGTAATGTTAAGCGTAATGTGCAAAGATATTAAAAGAAATATCAATGGCGAGAGCACAATGTCCGACGACGATTAAATGAAACTTTTTTGTTCTAATAGATCTTTTTTGTTCTCTTGCTGACAAACACTTACACAATTGTCTTGGATGCCTTAAGGCAAGCGCCGCACCGACGTTAAGCACTTAGCACTACACAGGATGTGTGTGTAGCTTGAAGATAAGCTACGGACGCGGAGTAACAATACCCCTGCAGCGCTCCTATTGGACGGGGTCCTACGGTTTAAAGTGGATTACGAACCACTCAAAACATACAGGGCACCGCTGGGACTCGAAACCGAAACCTGTGGCACTGAGCGCCCCTCCTCTAGCACTTGGCCATCAGGTCTCGCAATTATAATTCTGCATAAGGAGTAAGTCTTCTTAGAATAAAATTAGAAAATCTGATTAAACTGGATATATTATGTGGTAACTTAATTAAAATTTGCCTATATGGCCTTACATTAACAATTAAAGTAAAAATAAGTAATTAACAACTAGAATTAAAAATTACGAGTTATCTCGTGATGCTTTGAACGGAATATATTCGAAATAATTTTTTTATAGGATTAAGCGGGAGGAAACTTCTTCTTCTTTTTTTTTTTTTTTTTTTATAAAAGAAAGAAATACTCTTGGTTTAAAAAAAAAAATCTTTTTCTTTTCATCGAGGGAAACATGACTCTCTGGAAGACGTTTTGATGGCCTTAAATAGTGCAAATCGCACCCAATCCAAATTATGGGTAGTGAAGTACTACAGAGACTGCAGCCGATAGGAGGTGCATAAAACCCTCTACACCTCCACAATTTGTGCTCCCGGGACACAGAAGTGTCAATGTTTCTGGTGTTATTCCGGGCATAGTCTCGTTGTGTGGATTTCTTTTTCATCGAATCTCATTGTATTCTCGCTCGTACGCCGTTCTGTAATGTATCTTGTAGCAGATCCCTTTGTCAACACTCCCCCCCTTTCTCATCCCTGCCTCCCCCCTTCCCAGGGGAGGAAAAAGATGCAATCATTGCCGAGACTTTTTTGAAAAGTTCTTTTATTTTACTTCACTACTCTTCTTTTTTTTACCTCTTTTTTCATCTTGCAGTAAAGCCTAAAAAAAAAAGTATATATCGCCGTGGGAGTTTCGTGAAATCTCATAATTTCAGTTTTTGTTTAAATTTTTTTTTAATCTAATTTTTTTTTTTTTTTTTTTTTTTTTTTTTTTTATAATTGTTGCTTCGAATTTTCTCAGAAGTTTACACACTGTAAAGAATAATGCAAGAATACTATAAATCAATTTTTTAAAATATCAATTTAATTTTAATTTCCATTATTTTATATTTTATGTATTAAAATGCAAAGTTAAAAACATAATAAGGAAGTTTGAATATTTGATTTCAATATATACGTCCTTATGACACTAAATAGGAGACTGTTAAACTCATATGTAGGATGGACACAAATGAATAGCAATTTCCTAATTGAATAATGTGCAAAATATGAATAATTTAGTGGTAAATAATTCAATGGCCAATGAATAGTTAAGTGACAATTAATTAAAGCGTTAATGAATAGTACTGCAAACTAATTTCGCAGACGAATGAAGCTAGTGATGAGAAGATGGCTTCTGAATGAGAAGTAGTTTTGGGTTGTTCATTAAGCTTTAAACTTCTCGTAACGATGGATTCTTTTTTTTTTAATTCCGCTATGCGTCTCCATCGCTACTACAAGTTCGAATCCTGGCGATTGCATGAGTGTATGTTAGTGGTTCGGATTCCACATTAAACTGTAGGCCCGGTCTAATTAGCTTAAAGTGTGCAAAAAATGACCGTAGAGTGATAATAACTATTTCAAACCATATTCACTTCTTGTAACGATAAAGAAGCACAACGGCACTAAAAAAAAAGAGAAATGTTATCTGTGGTTTCATCAATCCTTTTTCTGTTTAAAAGAATAAAATCATACATATTCAGAATTGAAATTACAAATCACCATAGCACTTGATTGAATTGACATGAACATGTTCGCAAAAATATGACATTTGCACATTAATGAAGTATAACCACATCTTGGACAGCTGCACTGTATTCATCGATGAACATGTTAATCGACATGAACATGTTCAGAAATTATATTGAAAGAGCTGACTCAATAATGGCACATTTGCAGATTAATGATAAACAGTCTCATCTTGGACATCTGATCTTGGTTAGATCGACATGAACATGTTCACAAAAATAAATCAAGAATTTAAAACTAATGGGATGTCTGACATACGTAAAAAAGAAGTTTGTGTGACTGCCATCTTTACTGTTGTGTTTAAATATGTATTTGCTCATAATAAATCATTCTTTTTGCAAAACTAAGTTATTTGTATACTCTATGATATTAATGAGAAAATAATGATATCCAAATAGTCTGATAATATTACCAGTATGTAGGCGCGTTTGAGTCTTTAAAGACTATCCCCCTAAAAATCTCACAATTGTCGACGATTTCGCTTTAATATTTATAGAGCTGGACTCTCTTTAGGTGCATTACTAACCTATAGAATCACATTGGGTAATCGTTCATCTTATACAGGATGATTTAACAGCCTTGGGACAAACTTTAAAGGGGAGTACTACTTAATAAAACAAAGATTATTTTTAATGGTCAATAGACAAAATTTGACGGGAGAGGGAGGAGCCCTTCTCTAAACCATATAATTTTTTATGTATAGGAATGTAGGGTCGGAAGCGACAAGTTGAGACATGAACACAAAAAAAGGAGACTTAAGAACATGGTTTATTGACAACATCAATTGCAATGGGCTTTTTTGATTCAATGTTTATAATAAAAAGCTCAAAATTACGCCCTCCAACATGCTTGGTAGCATCAAAGCAGTGATTGGCGAACAGATGGCAGGCCTTTTACGCACCCGCAATGGAGAGTCGAGCAACGAGATCCTCTATTTAATCAACTGGAGCTCTTGTAAATGAAGACACTGTTACAAACACAGAGCAGGAATAAAATAGGGTGCGCATCGGGGTTACCAGTCAGAGGACTCCAAACTCGTCATGAGAGGGGTATAGTGTGGGGCATTGTGCCTGGCGTTTGGCAAAAATTCGTTTGAAAGGGTGATCGTGTTTCAACTTTCGTTCCCAACCCTACATTCCTATATAAAAAATGGTACTTTTTAGTGTGTCCCTCCCCCCTCTCGTGATCGTGTCTAAAATTGTCACCCCCGACCCAACATTCCTATACAAAAATTACATGTTTTATTGGGTGGTTCTTCCCCCGCCCTCAAATTTTGTCTCTTGATCATTGAATTACAATACATATTTATTATACGATTACTACTAAATATTCTGATTCTGATTCTACTCCTAAGTTGTTATAAATTACTGATTGTGCAATTAATTCTGATTATGATTGTACTGTTATAAAATGACTGATTGTGCTGCTAAATATTCTGATTACGATTACACTGCTGAATTGTTATAAAATTACTGATTGTGCTACTAAATTTCTGATTGTACTCCTAATTTGTAATAAAATTACTGATCTGATTACGATTATACTCCTAAATTGTTATAAAATTACTGATTGCGTTACTAAATATTCTGATTATACTCCTAATTTGTTATAAAATGACTGATTGTGCAGCTAAATATTCTGATTACGATTATACTCCTAAGTTGTTATACAAATTCTGATTGTCTATTAAATATTCTGATTATGTTCCTCAGTTGTTATAAAATGACTGTGGGAAGCAGAAAGAAAGAAAGTAAAAGAATAATAATTGTTCTTTTGTGGGAAAAAGGTGATTTCTAGTGTGAGCGGGAGTCGCCTGTGTTCGCGAGATCGGAATACCGCACCAACGACAGACACATCTTCAAAATTCGCACCGGAACGGCGTTTTTTCAATTCCTTCTATTATTCACACACTCCCTATATATATCTTGTTCAAATTTTCAAACGTTCTTAAACTACTTTTTAATTATCCACACAAGTTCAAATACATTTTTTGAACTTGTAGTGGATGACACTGGATGTTAATACAGTTTTTTAAAATACGAATTCATTCATTAAATTTAATTAATGAATTTTAGTTTTTTTTTAGATTTAAGTTGCATGCATCTACCAATAGATGGGGCCAGTTAAACTTAAAAAAAATTAATGAAAATTATTTATAAAGGACTTTCTCCAATAGAGTGAAAAAAAGTTGGAATTGACTTCAAAAAAAGTTTTTTTTATATTACTTGCTTATTATTTTATTATTACTTTGTCTTTCTTTCTTTTCTGTCTGCTTTATAAGTAACTGGAAGATGTGACCTGCCATGCCTCGGTGACAGAAAGCAGCACATTATTTCGTGTTGCTGAATTTTGTTCATAAAACAATGTTAAACGTAATGTAAAAAGAAATTAAAAGAAAATGTCAATTGCGAGAGCACGACGTTCGATGAAGATTAAAAGAAAAAAATAGAGGCCTGATAGACGAGTGAGTAGCAGTATGGAGGTCAGCGCCACAGGTTTCGGGTTCGAGTTTTGAGGGGATGTTGTAGTGGTTCGGAATCCTCTTTAAACCGTAGGTCCCGGTCTAATAATATCGTAGAGAGTTGCTGAGGCATTGTTACTCCGCGTTCGTAGCTTATCTTCAAGCTACACGCACCCTCTGGGTAGTGTTAAGTGAGTAACGTCGGTGCAAACCTTTCTTATGGCTTAAAGATGAACTGACTCTGTATTGCCAGCTGCCTTAGAAAAAATAATTATTCTGAAAATCGTTGAACTACCAAATGGTTGGACGAAATACCCACGATATCGAATCTATCCACAAAAAATCAGTAAATATTTCAAAGGAATTCGGATAGCCTCCACTTCTCCATCAAAAGATGTTCGATATTTCCCTGCTGAAGCGCAGAAGGAGAACAAGTTCGAAAAGAGTTATGATTTATGATATGATTGCTACTAAATATTCTGATTTTGATTATATTAATAAGTTGTTATAAAATTACTGCTTGTGCTATTAAATATTTTAATTACGATTATACTCCTAAGTTGCTATAAAATGACTGATTGTGCTACTAACTATTCTGATGATTAAACTTCTACTATTGTTATAAAATGACTGCTTGTGCAATTAAACATTTTGATTACGATTATACTCCTAAGTTGCTATAAAAGGACTGATTGTGCTACTAACTATTCTGGAGATTATACTGCTACAATTGTTATAAAATTATTGATTGTGCTACTAAATATTCTGGTGATTATACTGCTGCGAATGTTATACAATTGCTGGTTGTGCTACTAAATATTCTGATTCTGATTATACTCCTTAGTGTTATAAAAGGACTTATTATTCTACTCAATATTATGATTCTGATTATACTCCTAATTTGTTACAAAATTAATGATTGTGCTACTAAATATTCTGATTACGATTATACTCCTCAGTTGTTATAAAATTACTGATTGTGCTAGTAGATATTCTGATTACGATTATACTGCTAAGTTGTTATAAAATTACTTATTGTACTTTTAAATATTCTGATGATTATATTGCTACGATTGTTATAAAATTACTGATTATGCTACTAAATATTCTGATGATGATTATACTCCTAAGTAGTTACAAAATGACTGATTGTGCTACTAAATCTTTTAAATATTTCGATAAAAAAAAGAGCAAAACGAGGAAAGATTCTAACAAACAAGAAAATAATTTAATTTTTCTCAATTTCACGTCTACTATTTGATTCGCCCGGACTCAAATGCTTCTTCAACTTCTGCTTCAACAAATGCGTCTCAAGTTGTCACTCCCGACTCTAGATTCCTATGTAAAAATTGCATGTTTTAGTGTGTGGGTCCCCCCCCCCAAATCTTGTCTCTTTAACATTGAATTATCCTGTATATTTATTATATGATTGCTACTAAAGTTTCTGATTCTGATTATACTGCCCAACTGGCTAGCGCTCTGGCCTTTGGTACCACTGGCGTCGGGTTCGAATCTTGGCGGTCACAAGGATGTTTGTGAGCGTTTCGGAATCCACGTTAAACTTGTAGGTCCCTGCCTAATTGAATTAAAATTGTGCACAAAATGACCCTCGAGCGGAAAACCATTTCAAGCTGATTATACTGCTACAATTATCATAAATTACTGATTGTGTTATTAAATGCCAACATTAAAAGACATTGAAATTTTATTATAGACTTTGATAAAAAAAAAAGAAAGCAAAATGAAAAAAAGAATTTAACAAACAAGAAAATAATCTTTATTTTTCTTACTTTCCCCTTTACCATTTGATTCGTCCGAACTCAAATGCTTCGATATCTTCCGATTTCCACCTTACGATTATACTCCTAAGTGGTATAAAATTACTGATTGTGCTACTAAATATTCTAAATAACGATTCTACTCCAAAGTTGTTAAAAAATGACTGATTGTGCTACTAAATATTATGATCCTACTCCAAAGTCTTTATAAAATTACTGATTGCGCTACTAAATATTCTGATTCTACTCCTAAGGTGTTATAAAATTACTGATTGTACTACTAAATATTCTGATTATGATTATACTCCTAAGCGTTAAATTACATATTGTGCTACTCAATTTTACTGCATATTTTGATTAAAAAAAATGAAAAAAGATTTTAACGAACAAGAAAATAATTTTATTTTTCTCACTTTCACCTCTGCTATTTGCTACGCCCGGACTCAAATGCTTCGATACCTTGCGATTTCCAACTTAACGGGAGAGAGAGCCAAGGAAAGAAAAAAGAAAAAGAAAAAAAAGGAAAGAAAGAAAAAAAGTTGTGTTTAGATGGAAAGTCTCACTGGAATGGGAAGGGGCGAAATACGAAAACGATGTCCGGCACTCCATTGACCGGAGGGGGCTGCAAGGGGGTGGAGGGAACCTTCGTAGGAGAAAGAGACAGAAAATAAAACAAAAAGGCCAAAGTTTTCGGAAGAAGAAAAAAAAAGCTCAAAACAAAGGCGAAAAATCTCTGTAAATCCCCGTCGGCTTAACGAAATAGAGCTCCACCTAGAGATCGATCGAACCCTTGTTCTTCACCTCTCTTTTTTTCTTTTTTTTTTTTTTTTTTTTTTACCTTTTTTATTTATTTCGATTTTTTTTTCCACTCGCTTATTTATTATTATTATTTTTTTTTCTTCCTTTGTGTTGTTCGGTTGGAAATATAAAAAAAGAAAAAGGAAAAAAGGAAAAGAAAAACAGAAAAGGCAATGGAGAAAAAGAAAAAGAGAGAGAGAGAGAGAATAGAAAAGTTTTCTGGCGAGAGTCGATTCCTGGGGTACAAAATCTGCATCGGAGCAGAACCGGAGTCGCTTTCCGTTTTGTCCCACTTTGCACCCATACGCTCCAAGCCCCGCCCCACCCCTGTCCGGGACACTTCCTCAAACAATCCATCCCCACCCCAAACACCCCTCCTTGGAAGGGGGTTTTGCGAAGGAGTGTGAGAGGCAAGAAAGAAAGGAAAATGAATAATAATTGTTCTTTTGTGGAAAAAGGGCGATTTCTCGTGGGAGTGGGAGTCGTTTGTGTTCGCGACAGTGGAATCCTGCACCTCCGTCACATCTACAAAATTCGCACCGGAGCGACGTTTTATTATTATTATTTTTTTATTATTTTATTATTACGCTTTCTTTCTTTTTTTTTCTGTCTGGTTTACAATTAGCTGGAAAGTATGACCTGCCATGACTCGGTTACAGAAAGTAACACAATCTTCGCCTTGCTGAATTTTTTTTCTAGAATATAATGTTAAGCGTAATGTGCAAAGATAATAGACAGTTTTTGCATACCGTATTTTTATAATACGGTATTTTTTTTTCTCCTAGCACGCGCATGCTCATAGGAAACATTATTTCAGATACGCATGCGCAATTTCCTATGAGCATGCGCGCTAGGGAGAAAAAAATACCGTATTATAAAAATACGGTATGCAAAATGAAAAAAATCTAATGAATCTAATGAAAGAACATTTCAATTGCGAGAGCAGAACGTCCGACGACGATTAAAAGAAACTTTTTTGTTCTCAAGCTGACAAACACTTACACAATCGTCTTTGATGCCTTAAGGCAAGCGCTGCACCATCGTTACACACTTAGCACTACCCAGGAGGTGTGTGTAGCTTGAAGATAAGCTGCGGAAGTGGAGTAAAAATATCCCTGCAGCGCTCCTATCGGACGGGGAACCTACGGTTTAAAGTGGACTCCGAACCACTCCAAACATACATGGCACAGCCGGGACTCCAACCCGAAACCTGTGGTACTGAGAGCTAGCCAGTCGGCCATCAGGTACCTGATTAAAAGAAACTATCATTCGGAAAAATGAGAAAGGAAATTTTTTTCTGATTCGCTATGTATGATAATAAAATAAATTGAAAGGTAAAAAGTAAATAATTGTTAATTCTGTATATTCATCGACATCAGGGACGCAACAACCCCGTAGTGGGCCAAGGCCTTCTGCCTGCGGGCAAATTTCTAGACAGGACATATTTTCTTTCTGCGGGGTAGGCTTGTCAGCCTGTCTCCCAACGCTCTACAGTCGTATTAGACATGGACCTACTATTTAAAATGGTTTCCAAACCACTATAAACATCCGGGGCACTGCCGGAATTTGAACCCGAAACTTTTGGTATCGAGCGCCAGAGCGCTAGCCACTCAGCCACCAGGTCTTAACATATTCATAATTAACAATTAGAATTAAAAATCAATTTTTTCACAGGTTACCTCGTGATGCTTCGAAATGATACGAAAAAGTAGAGCTGAATATATTCTCAATAATTTTTTTTTAGGATTAAGATAGGCAGGAATCTTTTTTTTCTTAAAAAAACAAAAACAAAAAAAACCCCACGTGTTTAAAAAAAAGAGTTTTTTTTTTTTCATCGAGGGAAAAATAACGTGTGAGTCGCCTGTGTTCGCGAGAGCGGAATCCCGCACCAGCGTCACATCTATAAAATTCGCACCAGAGAGGGTTTTTTTTTTATTATTTTATTATTATCTCTTCTTCTGTGTCTGTTTTATAAGTAACTGGAAAGTGTGACTTGCCATGGATCGGTTACAGAAAGTAACACATTTTTTTGCCTTTCTTCAGAAAACAACGTTAAGCGTAATCTGCAAAGATAATAGAGAGTTTTTGCATACCGTATTTTGGACGGTGGCTTTTTCTCCCTAGAGCGCATGCTCATAGGAAACATTATTACAGATACGCATGTGCAATTTCCTATGAGCATGCGCACTAGGGAGAAAAAGCTAACGGACGTATGCAAAAACTCTCTATTAAAAGAAAATTACAATTGCAAGAGCACAAGAAGAAACTATCAAGAAAAAAATAAAATGAAAAAGAAAAGAAACCATCATTCGTAAATTTGAGAAGGAAAAATTCTTCTGATTCTAATAATTCGCTATGCATGATAACAAAATAACTTAAAATGTAAAAAATATATAAGTAAATAACTGTTAATTCTATATAATAGAGCAAAGGGTGCAATATAAACCTACCTCACAGTGGTGCATCCTGGGCAACGTTCTATACGGCTAAGTGGTCTACAGTTTTCGACATGAGCTGTAGCTGCTATGCTGCTCAGCCTTTTAACAGGTCAAAACTGTCTGGGTGGAAAAAGAATAATAATTGTTCTTTTGTGGAAAAAGGGCGATTTCTCGTGTGAGTGTGAGTCGCCTGTGTTCGCGACAGTGGAATCCTGCAAATCCGTCACATCTACAAAATTCGCACCGGAGCGACATTTTTCTTTCATTATTTTATTATTATTCTCTCATTCTGTGTCTGTTTTATAAGTAAGTGGAAAATGTGACCTGCCATGGCTGGGTTACAGAAAGTAACACAATCTTCCACAGAAAATAAAGGTAAGCGTGATGTGCAAAGATATTAAAAGAAATTTCAATTGCTCTAGCACAATGTCCGACAACGATTAAAAGAAACTTTTTTGTTCTAATAGTTCTTTTTTGTTCTCTAATGAAAGCGCCGCACCGACGTTACATACTTAGCACTACCCAGGAGGTGTTTGTAGCTTCAAGATAAGCTACGGACGCGGCGTAACAATACCTCTGCAGCGCTAATATTGGACGGGGACCTACGGTTTAAAGTGGATTCCGAACCAATCCAAACATACTTTTCACAGCCGGGACTCGAACCCGAAACCTGTGGTACTGAGAGCTAGTCAGTCGGCCATCAGGTCTCTGATTAAAAGAAACTGTCATTCGGAAAAATGAGATGGGAATTTTTTTCTGATTCGCTATGTGTGATAATAAAATAACTTAAAAGATAAAAAATAAATAATTGTTAATTCTGTATAATCATCGTCCTCAGCGACGCAACAGCAACGTAGTGGGCCAAGGCAGTCTGCTTGCTGGGAAATTTCTAGACAGGACATGTTTTCTTTTTGCGGGGTAGGCTTGTCAGCCTGTCTCCCAACGCTCTACAGTCATATTAGACATGGACCTACTATTTAAAATGGTTTCCAAGCCACTATAAGCCTCCATGGATGAATTCGAGCCCGAAACTTTTGATATCAAGTGCCAGAACGCTAGCCTCAGCCACCAGGTCTTAACATATTAATAATTAACAATTAAAATTAAAAATCAATTTCTTCACGAGTTACCTCGTGATATTTCGAAAAGATACGATAAAGTAGAGCTGAATATATTCAAAATCATTTTTTATAGGGTTAAGATAGGGAGGGATCGTCTTCGTCTGTAAAAAAAAAAATATATATATATGTATAATTGGTTTAAAAAAAAGAGTTTTCTTTACATCGAGGGGAAAATCTCTCTCTGGAAGACGCTTTGATGGCCTTAAATAGTACAAATTGCCCCCAATCCAAAATATGGGCACTGAAGTACTACAGTCTGCAGCCGATAGCAGGTGCATAAAACCCTCTACACCTCCACAATTGGTACCCCCGGGACACAGAAGTGTCAATGTTTCTGGTGTTATTCCAGCGCGTGGTCTCGTTGTGTGGATTTCTTTTTCATCGAATCTCATTGTAGTCTCGCTCGTACGCCGCTCTGTAATGTATCTTGTCGCAGATCCCTTTTTCAACACTCCCCCCCTTTCTCATCCCTGCCTCCATCTTCCCAGGGGAGGAAGAAGATGCAATCATTGCCGAGACTTTTTTGAAAAGTTATTTTATTTTACTCCACTACTCTTCTTTTTTTACCTCCTTTTTCATCTTCTTGTAGTAAAGTCTAAAAAAAGTAGATATCGCGTGGGAGTTTCGTGAAATCTCATAATTCCAGTTTTTGTCTTAATTTTTTTAATGGAATTTTTTTTGTTGTAATTGTTGCTTTGAATTTTCTCAGAAGTTTACAAGCTGTAAAGTATAAAGCGAGAATACTATAAAACAATTTTTTAAAATATTAGTTTAATTTTAAATTTCCTATATTTTATATTTTGTGTATTAAAATGCAAAGTTTAAAACATAATAGGGAATTCTGCATATCTAATTTCAGTATATACGTTCCTTATGATACTAAATAGGAGACTGCTAAACTCAAATGTAGGAGGGACACAAATGAATAGCAATTTCGCAATTGAATAATGTGCAAAATATGAATAATTAAGTGGCAAATAATTCAATGGTCAATGAATAGTTAAGTGACAATTAATTCAAGCGTTAATGAATAGTATTGCAAACTATATTCGCAGATGAATCAAGCTAATGATGAGAAAATTGCTTCTGAAGGATAAGTAGTTTGGGGTTGTTTATTAAAGCTTTAGACTTATCGTAAAGATGAATTTTCTTTTTTAATTCCGCTATGCGTCTCCATCGTTACTTCAAATTCGAATCCTGGCGGTTGCATGAGTTATGTTAGTGGTTCGGAATCCACGTTAAACTGTAGTACCCGGACTGTTAAGCCTAAAGTGTGCAAAAAATGACCGTAGAGCGATAATAGCCATAACAAACCATCTTTGCTTCTTGTATCGATAAACAAGCATAACGGCACTAAAAAAAACGGAAATGCTGTGTGGTGCTTCATCAATCATTCTGCTGTATAAAAAAACAAAATCATACATATTCAGAATTGTAATCACAAATCAACATTGCACTTGATTGAAACGACATGAACATCTTCGCAAGAATAAAACAACAATTGACTCTTCGATGGGAATTTTGCGCATTAATGAGGTATAACCACATCTTGGGCAGCTGCACTTGATTGAATCGGCATGAACATGTTCAGAAAAAATAATGCAAGAGCTGACTCAATAATGGGTCATTTGCAGATTAATAATAAACAGTCACATCTTGGATAGCCGAACTTGGTTAGATCGACGTCAACATGTTCACAAAAATAAATCAAGAATTCACAACTAATGGGATATCTGACATACGTAAAAAAGAATTTTGACTGACTAACATCTGTACTGTGGTGTTTAAATATGTATTTACTCATAATAAATCATTCTTTTTGAAAAATTTTATTTATTTGCATACTGTATGATATTAATGAGAAAATAATGATATCCAAATGGCCTGATAATATTATTGATTTAAAAATTCAAATAATTTCTCAAATTAAAAAAAAAAGCACGACTGAACATTGATCCTCTAGTCGATTCACAAGTGCGCTGCTACTCTAGCTAAATCACCGTCTTTCCATCAAATGTAATTTACTGGTTTATAAGCTGCGTTTGAGACTCTGAAGACTTTCTTCCCTTAAATCTTCCCTTAATTCTCTTGTAGAGCTAGATTCACTTTAGGTGTATTTCTAAGCTACTGAGTCTTATGAGCTGATCGTGTAGGAGGTTTCAACAGTCATGGGACAAATTTTAATAGGGTAGTACTACTTAATAAAACATGGATTTATTTTTGTATAATAATGTAGGGTCGGAAGTGCAGGAGGAGGGCTTGACGCAAAAAATGAGACATAAGAAACATGGTTTATTGACAACGTCATTGTAAAATGTTTCTTTAATTCAATGTTTACAATAAATGCTCAACATTGCCTCCTCCCACATGCCTGCGGCCTGATGGCCAATTGGCTAGAGCTCTGGCCTTTGGTACCACAGGCTGAAAGTTCGAATCCTAGCAGAGGCATGGATGTTTGTTGGTGATTCGGAATCCCCGTTAAACTGTAGGTCCCGGTTTAATGAGCCCAAAGTGTGCACAAGATAACCGTAGAGTGACGAATTAAATCTAATGCCCGATAGCGCCAAAGGAATGAATGGCGAACAGATATCAGGCATTGCGTGCAGCCGCAGTGGTGTATCCAACAACGAGATTCTTAATTCAATCCACTGGAATACTCGTAAGTGAGGACACATTTACAAACATAGAACAGGAATAAAATAGAGTGCTCATCGGGGTAACTCGTCGGAGGACTAGAAACTCGTCACGAAAGGGGTATAAGGGCGGTGTGCCTGACTGTTGCGAGAAATTTGTTTAAAAGGGTGTTTGTGTATCACCTTGTCCCTCCTGCCCCTACATTCCTATAGAAAAAATAATTTATTTTAGTGTGATCGTGTCTCAACTTACTCTCACCCGACCCTACATTCCTATATAAAAAGTAGTATGCTTTAGTGAACGGTCCCCCCCACGAACCCAAATTATCTTCCCATGATCATTGAAATATCCTTACATATTTATTATACGATTGCTACTAAATATTCTGATTCTAATTATACAGCTACGATTGTTATAAAATTACTGATTGTGCTACTAAATTTTATTACATATTTTGATAAAAAAATGATAAAGCAAAATGAGCAAAGATTGTAACAGACAAGAAAATAATTTTATTTTTCTCACTTTCACCTCTGCTATTTGATTCGCTCGGACTCAAATGCTTCGATACCTTCCGATTTCCAACTTAACGGGAGAGAGGGCCAAGGAAAGAAAAAAGAAAAAAGAAAAAAAAGGAAAAAAAGTTGTGTTTAGATGGAAAGTTCCGCTGGAATGGAAAGGGGCGAAATACGAGAACGATGTCCGGCAGTCCATTGACCAAAGGGGGGCTGCAAAGGGTGGAAGGGGCGCAGATGTACCTTCGTAGGAGAAGGAGACAGAAAATAAAACAAAGGGCCAAAGTTTTCGGGGGAAGTTAAAAAAAGCGCGAAAGAAAGGCGAAAAATCTCGGTAAATCCCCGTCGGCTTAAAGAGATAGAACTTCACCTAGAGATCGATCGAACTCTTGCTCTTCCCTCTCCCTCTCTTTTTCTTTTTTTTTTTTTTATTTATTTCGATTTTTTTTTCACTCGCTTATTTATTATTATTATTTTTTTTGTCTTCCTTTACGTTGTTTGATAGAAAAAGGGTGGTTGGAAATATAAAAAAAGAAAAGAAAAGAAGTAAAAGACAATGGAGAAAAAAAAAGAAAAAGAGAGAGAGAAGAAAAAGTTTTCTGACGAGAGTCGATTCCTGGGGTACAAAATCTGCATCGAGCAGAACCAGAGTCGCTTTCCGTTTTGTCCCACTTTGCACCCATCGCTCACTCCCCCCCCTCCCGTCCGGGACACTTCCTCAAACATTCCAACCCCACCCTCCTCATTGGAAAGGGGTTTTCGAGAAGGAGTGCGGGAGGCAGAAAGAAAGAAAAAGAATAATAATTGTTCTTTTGTGGAAAAAGGCGATTTCTCGTGTGAGTGGGAGTCGCCTGTGTTCGCGAGAGTGGAATCCTGCACCGCCGTCACATCCACAAAATTCGCACCGGAGAGAGGTTTTTCTTTTATTATTTTATTATTATTCTCTCTGTCTCTCTTTCTTCTCTGTCTGTTTTATAAGTAACTGGAAAGTGGGACCTGCCATGGCTCCGTTACAGAAAGTAACATAATCTTCGCCTTGCCGAATTTTTTTTCCAGAAAGTAATGTTAAGCGTAATGTGCAAAGATATTAAAAGAAATATCAATGGCCAGAGCACAATGTCCGACGACGATTAAATGAAACTTTTTTGTTCTAATAGTTCTTTTTTGTTCTCTAGCTGACAAACACTTACACAATTGTCTTGGATGCCTTAAGGCAAGCGCCGCACCGACGTTAAGCACTTTGCACTACCCAGGAGGTGTGTGTGGCTTGAAGATAAGTTACGGACGCGTCGTAACAATACCCCTGCAGCACTCCTATTGAACGGGGAACGGTTTAAAGTGGATTCCGAACCAATCCAAACATACATGGCACAGCTGGGATTTGAATCCGAAATCTGTGGTACTGGCTAGCCAGTCGGCCATCAGGGCCGTGATTAAAAGAAACTATCATTCGTAAAAATGAGAAGGGAAATTTGTTTCTGATTCGCTATGTAGGATAATAAAATAACTTAAAAGGTAAAAAATAAATAATTGTTAATTCTGTATAAGCAGCGTCATCAGGGACGCAACAGCCGCGTAGTGGGCCAAGACCGTCTGCCTGCTGGCAAATTTCTAGATAGGAGATGTTTTCTTTTTGCGGGGTAGGCTTGTCAGCCTGACGCCCAACGCTCTTCAGTCATATTAGACATGGACCTACTATTTAAAACAGTTTCCAAACCACTATAAACATCCATGGCACCGCCGGAATTCGACCCTGAAAATTTTGGTGCCGAGTGCCAGAGTCCTAGCCACTCAGCCTCCAGGTCTTAACATATTAATAATTAACAATTAGAATTAAAAAACCAATTTCTTCTCGTGTTATCTCGTGATATGTCGAAAAAAAACGATAAATTATAATTGAATATATTCAAAATAATATTTTACAGGGTTAAGATCGGAAAAATCTTCTTCTTCTATTTTTTAAAAAAAAAAAAAAATACATTGGTTTATAAAAAAAACTACCTCCACAGCATTCTACGATCCTATTAGACCGGGACCTACTGCTTAAAGTGGATTTCGAACCACTACAAACATCCATGGATGGACCCCGCTGGAGCTGGAATGCGACCCCGAAAATTGTGGTAAAGCGCCAGAGCGTTAGCCAATCGGCCATCTATCCTCGCAAACATAATTCTTCTAAAGGAGTAAGTCTGCTTAGAATAGACTTAGCAAATCTGATTCAATTCTATCCAAATGTTATATCATGTGGTGACTTAATTAGCATTTGTCTATATGACCCTAAATTAACAATTAAAGTAAAAATAAGTAATTAACAATTAGAATTAAAAATTAATTTCTCCCCAGTTATCTCATGATGCTTCGAAGAGATACGAAAAGGTAGAACGGAATATATTCAAAAACACTTTTTTTATAGGATTAAGATAGGTAGGAACCTTCTTCTTCGTTTGTTTGTTTTTATAAAAAAAAATAACATTGGTTTAAAAAAAAGAGTTTTTTTTGTTCATCGAGGAAAAACTAACTCTCTGGAAGATGCTTTGATGGCCTTAAATAATACAAATTGCACCCAATCCAAAATATGGGCACTCAAGTACAACAGAGACTGCAGCCCATAGGAGGTGCATAAAACCCTCTACACCTTCACAATCGTATCCCGCGGGACACAGAAGTGTCAATGTTTCTGGTGTTATTCCAGCGCGTGGTCCCGTTGTGTGGATTTCTTTTTCATCGAATCTCATTGTATTTTCTCTCGTACGCCGGTCTGTAATGTATCTTGTCGCAGATCCCTTTGTCAACGATCCCCCCCTTTTCTAATCCCCCCCTCCCGCTTCTCAGGTGAGGAAGAAGATGCAATCATTGCCGAGACGTTTTTGAAAAGTTCTTTTATTTTACTCCACTACTCTTCTTTTTTTTACCTCTTTTTTCATCTTCTTGTAGTAAAGCCTAAAAAAAGTAGATATCGCGTGGGAGTTTCGTGAAATCTCATAATTTCAGTTTTTGTTTTATTTATTTATTTTTTTTTGTAATGGTTGCTTCGAATTTTCTCAGAAGTTTGCAAGTTATAAAGAATAATGCAATACTATAAATCAATTTTTTAAAATATTAGTTTAATTTTAATTTCCAATATTTTATATTTTATTCATTAAAATGCAAAGTTTAAAACATAATAGGGAAGTTTGCATATTTGATTTCAATATATACGCTCCTTATGATACTACATAGGAGACTGTTAAACTCACATGTAGGATGGACATAAATTAATAGCAATTTCGTAATTGAATAGTGTGCAAAATATGAATAATTAAGTGGCAAATAATTCAATGGTCAATGAATAGTTAAGTGACAATTAATTTAAGCGTTAATGAATAGTATTGCAAACTAAATTTGCAGATGAATCAAGCTAGTGATGATAAAATTGCATCTAAATGATAAGTAGTTTGGGGTTGTTTATTAAGCTTTAGACTTCTCTTAACAATGAATTCTCTCTTTTTATTTCGCTATGCGTCCCCATCGTTACTTCAGATTCGAATCCTGGCATGAATATTTGTTGGTGGTTCGGAATCCCCTTTAAACTGTAGATCACTGCTTAATTAACCTAAAGTGTGCAAAAAATGAAAGCAGAGCGACAAACTAAACCAAACCATTGTTACTTCTTGAAAAGATAAAGAAGAAACATAACGGCACTAAAAAACAAGAAATGTCGCCTGTAGTTTTATCAATCCTTCTTCTGAATAAAAGAACAAATCATGCTTATTCAGAATTGAAATCACAAATAAACATCGCGTTTGCTTGAACTGACATGAACATGTTAACAAAAATAAAGCAAGAACTGATTCTCTGATGGTATATTTGCACATTAATGAAGTATAGCCACATCTTGGACAGGTGCACTGGATTGTATTGACGTGAAGATGTTCAGAAAAAAAAATTTGGTTCCCCCCTCTCAAATTTTGTCTATTGAATTAAATTAGCATTTATTATATGATTGCTACTAAATTATTACTGATTATATTCGTAAGTTGTTATAAAATGACTATTTGTGCTACTGAAAATTCTGATTACGATTATACTCCTAATTTGTTATAAAATTGATTGTGCACATAAACATTATGATTACGATTATAGTCCTAAGTTGTTATAAAATGAATGATTGTGCTACTAAATATTCTGGTTACGATTATACTAATAAGTGTTATAAAACTACTGCTATTTTAAATTACGATTATACTCCAAAGTTGTTATAAAATGACTGATTGCGCTACTAAATATTCGGATTATACTCCTAAGGTCTTATACTCCTAAGGTGTTAAGCGTTACATTACTGATTGTGCTACTAAATTTTACTACAGATTTCGATTTTAAAAAAATAACAAAATGAAAAAAGAATTTAACAAACAAGAAAATAATTTTATTTTTCTCACTTTCACCTCTACTATTTGATTCGTCCGGACTCAAATGCTTCGATACCTTCCGATTTCCACCTTAACGGGAGAGAGAGCCCAAAAAAGAAACAAACAGGAAAAAAAGTTGTGTTTAGATGGAAAGTCTCACTGGAATGGAAAGGGGCGAAATACGAAAACGATGTCCGGCAGTCCATTGACCGGAGGCGGGGGGGATGGCAAAGGGTGGAAGGGGTCCAGAAGAACCTTCGTAGAAGAAGGAGACAGAAAATAAAACAAAAGGGCCAAAGTTTTCGGAGGGAAGGAAAAAAAAAGCGAAAACAAAGGCGAAAAATCTCGGTAATTCCCCGTCGGCTTAAAGAGATAGAGCTCCACCTAGAGATCGATCGAACTCTTGCTCTTCCCTCTCTCTCTCGCTTTTTTTTTTTTTTTTTTTTATTATTTATTTCGATTTTTTTTCCACTCGCTTATTTATTATTAGTATTATTTTTTTCTTCCTTTACGTTGTTCGATAGAAAAAGGGTGTTTGGAAATATGAAAAAAGAAAAAGAAAGGAAAAGACAATGCGAAAAAAGAAAAAGAAAGAGAGAGAAGAAAAAAGTTTTCTGGCGAGAGTCGATTCCTGGGGTACAAAATCTGCATCGGAGCAGAACCGGAGTCGCTTTCCGTTTTGTCCCACTTTGCACCCATCTCTCACATCCCCCACCCCAACCCCGTCCGGGACACTTCCTGAAACAATCCTCCCCCCACACTCCTCCTTCTCAAAAGGGGTTTTTGAGAAGGAGTGCGGGAGGCAGAAAGAAAGAAAAAGAATAATAATTGTTCTTTTGTGGAAAAAGGCGATTTCTCGTGTGAGTGGGAGTCGCCTGTGTTCGCGAGAGCGGAATCCCGCACCAGCGTCACATCCACAAAAATCGCACCGGAGAGACGTTTTTTTTTTATTATTTTATTATTACTCTGTCTTTCTTCTGTGTCTGTTTTATAAGTAACTGGAAGAGGTGACCTGCCATGGCTCGGTTACATTAATATAATATTTTCGCGATATGTAATTTTCTACAATGGATTTTTTTTATACTGGGGTATGCTGGATTCTGTTAGTATATAAATATATATATAGGGCATGATTAACCATTGCACACGTTTTTGAGTTGATATTCTTCATTAGTTGGAGTATGTCTATATGAAACAAGTAATATATAAAAAAAATGTAAGTCAATTCCTACTTTTTTTTTACTCTACTGCAGAAAGTCCTTTATAAATAATATTCATTCATTTTTTTTTAGATTTATCTGGCGCCATCTATGGGTAGATACATGCAACTTAAATCTAAAAAAAAACCTAAAATTAATGAATTAATATTTGAAAAGTGTGTATTAACATCCAGTGTCATCCACTATAAGTCATCAGTGGTCAAGTATCATTAGTCATCAATCATCAGTACAAGTCATCCAGTGTCATCATCTACTGTCAAATATTTCAGCTTGAGACTATGAATGAAAAGTACTTTATGAAGGATTTGAAATTTGAACAAGATATATATAGGGAGAGTGTGAGCTAATAGAAGGAACTGAAGGTCATGAATAGGGACTTCTAGGGGTAACCGCCTCGCATTTGCGTGTCGTATAGAAGAAAACCAACATAATTTTTTTTTTTAAATTCTTGAAATATTTTTAAACAGTGGAGGGATAAGTTATTAGGCCTGTAAGCAAATTTCTATTGCTTCCCTTACTTAATATATTAGAACCTAACTTAATAGGATCAAACCAATAGAAATACACAACTACGCTTTCGGAAATCGTTAGTAATTGCTGTTCTAATGCAGCTTCAATACAGAGACAGCTAATTTCTTAGCCATAAAGTCAGCACCGCTGTTACTCACAGCACTACCCAGGGAGCACTTGTAGATGGAAGATATGCTACGGAAGCGAGTCACACTACCCTCATAACTCTCTACGATCCTATTAAACCCGGACCTGCGGTTTACAGTGGATTCCGAACCTCTACAAACATCCAAGGTACAGCCGGAATTAGAACCCGAAACCTGTGGTACTGAGCGCCAGAGCGCCAGCTAAAGGAATCAGTCTTCTTAGAATAGACTTAGAAAATCGGATTCAACTTGATCCAAATGTTATATTATGTGGTAACTTAATTAACATTTGCCGATATGGCCCTAAATTAACAATTAAAGTAATTGTAATTGTTGCTACGAATTTTCTCAGAAGTTCACAAGCTGTAAAAAATAACTTGAGAATAAATAATTTTTTTTAAAATATTAGTATAATTTTAACTTTTCAATATTTTATATTTTGTGTATTAAAATACAAAGTTTAAAACATAATAAGGAAGTTTGCTGATTTGATTTCAATATATACGCTCCTTATGATGCTAATTAGGAGACTGTTAAACTCATGTTTAGGCTGAACACAAATTAATAGCAATTTCGTAATTGAATAATGTGCAAAGTATGAATAATTAAATGGCAAATAATTCAATGGTCAATGAATAGTTAAGGGACAATTAATTCAAGCGTTAATGAATATTGCAAACTAAATTTGCAAATGAATCAAGCTAGTGATGAGAAAATTGCTTCTGAATAATAAGTAGTTTGGGGTTGTTTATTAAGCTTTAGACTTCTAGTAACGATGAATTCTCTTTTTTAATTCCGCTATGCGTCTCCATCTTTACCATCGTCGATTCGAATCCTGACGGTTGCATGAGTGTTTGTTAGTGGTTCGGAATCCACGTTAAACTGTTGGTCCCGGTCTCATTAGCCCAAAGTGTGTACAAAATGACGGTAGAGCGACAAACCAAATTAAACCATCGTTGCTTCTTGTAACAATAAAGAAGCATAACGGCATTAAAAAAAAAGAGAAATGTTATCTGTGGTTTCATCAATCACTTTGCTGTTTAAAAGAACAAAATCATGAATATTCAGAATTGGAATCACAAATCACCATAGCACTTGGTGGAATTGACATGAACATGTTCGAAAAAATAAAGCAATAACTGACTCTCCGATAAGACATTTGCACATTAAGGAAGTATAACCACATCTTGGACAGCTGCACTTGATTGAATCGACATGAACATGTTCAGAAAAAATAACGTAAGAGCTGGCTCAATAATGGGACATTTGCAGATTAATAATAAACAGTCACCTCTTGGATAGCCGAACTTGGTTAGATCGATGCGACAAATAAATCAAGAAATTCACAAAAATAAATCAAGAAATTCACTAACTGATGGGATATCTGATTTCCGTAAAAAAGAAGTTTGTGTGACTACCATCTGCACTGCGGTGTTTAAATATGTATTTACTCATAATAAATCATTCTTTTTGCAAAACTAAGTTATTTGTATACTGCATGTTATTAATGAGAAAATAATGATATCCAAATAGTCTGCTAATATTATTGATTTAAAAATTAAAATAATTTCTCAAATTAAAAAAAAAAGCACGACTGAACATTAATCCTCTAGTTGATTCACAAGTGCGCTACTACCCTAGTTACATCACCGTCTTTAAATTAAATGTAATTTACTGGTTTATAAGCTGCGTTTGAGACTCTGAAGACTTTCTTCCCTTAAATCTTCCTTTAATCTCTTGTAGAGCTGGACTCACTTTAGGTGTATTTCTAAACTACTGAGTCATATGAGCTGATCGTGTAGGAGGTTTCAACAGGCAGGGGACAAATTTTAATAGGGTAGTACAACTTAATAAAAAAAAGATTTATTTTTGTATAAGAATGTAAGGTCGGAAGTGAGGCGTTGAGGCTTGAACACAAAAAATGAGACATACAAAACATGGTTTATTGACAACTTCATTGTAAAGTGTTTCTTTAAATCAATGTTTACAATAAATGCTCAAAATTGCATCCTCCAACATGCCTGTGGCCAGATGGCCAATTGGCTAGCGCTCTGGCCATTGGTACCACAGACTTCAAGTTCGAATCCTGGCAGAGGCATGGATGTTTGTTGGTGATTCGGAATCCCCGTTAAACTGTAGGTCCCCGTCTAATGAGCCCAAAGTGTGCACAAGATAACCGTAGAGTGACGAATTAAATCTGATGCCCGGTAGCGCCAAAGGCGTGATTGGCGAATAGATATCAGGCATTTAGTGCAGCCGCCATGGAGAATTCAACAACGAGATTCGTAATTCAATCCACTGGAATACTCGTAAGTGAAGACACAGTTACAAAACAGAACAGGAATAAAATAGAGTGCTCATCGGGGTTACTAGTCGAAGGACTAGACACTCGTCACGAAAGGGGTATAAAGGCGGTGTGCCTGACTGTTGCGAGAAAATCCGTTAAAAGGGTGAACGTGTGTCACCTTGTCGCTCTGGACCCTACATTCCTATAGAAAAAATGGTTTATTTTAGTGAGTGGTTCCCCTTCAATTGTGATCGTGTCTCAACTTATTCTCACCCAACCCTACATTCCTATATAAAAAATAGTATGCTTTTGTATATGGTTTCAAAACTCAAATTTTTTCTATGGATCATTGAATTACCTTACATATTTATTATACGATTGCTAATAAATATTGTGATTCTGATTATACTCCTAAGTTGTTATACAATTACTGATTGTTCTACTAAATATTCTGATTATGTTCCTAATTTGTTATCAAATGACTGATTGTGCTACTAAATATTCTGATTACGATTATACTCCTAAGTTGTTTTAAAATTACTGATTGTGCTACTAAATATTCTGATTATGATTAAACTCCTAGGTTATAAAATACTACTGATTTTGCTACTAAACATTCTTATTATGATTATACTAAGTTGTTATAAAATTACTGATTGTGCTATTAAATATTCTGATGATTATATTGCTGCGATTGTTATAAAATTACTGATTATGCTACTAAAATATTCTGATGATTATATTGCTACGACTGTTATAAAATTACTGATTATGCGACTAAAATATTCTGATGATGATTATGCTCCTAAAAAGTTATAAAATTACTGATTGTACTACTAAATTTTATTATAGACTTTGATAAAAAAAAAGAGCAAAATGAGTAAAATTTCTAACAAACAAGAAAATAATTTTATTTTTCTCACTTTCACCTCTGTTATTTGATTGGCGTGGACTCAAATACTTCGATACCTTCCGATTTCCACCTTAACGGGCGAGAGAGCCAAGGAAGGAAAAAAAAAGAAAAAAAGAAAAGTTGTGTTTAGATGGAAAGACGCACTGGAATGGAAAGGGGCGAAATACTCCCACTCTGAAGCATTGTTACTCCGCATTCGTAGCTTATTTTCAAGCTACACGCGCCCCCTGGGTAGTGTTAAGTGAGTAACGTCGGTGCAAACCTTTCTTATGGCATAAAGATCAACTGTCTCTGTATTGCCAGCTGCATTAGAAAAAATAATCATTCTGAGAATCGTTGAACGAACAAATGGTTGGACAAAATAACCACTCTATCGAACCTATCCACAAAAATCAGAAAATGTTTCAAATGAATTGTTATAGCCTCCACTTCTCCATCAAAGGAAGTTCCATATTTCAATGCTGAAGCGTAGAAGGAGTACAAGTTCGAAAAGACTCATGATTTATGATATGATTGCTACTAAATATTCTGATTTTGATTATAGTGCTAAATTGTTATAAAATTACTGATTGTGCTACTAAATATTCTGACGATTATACTGCTATGATTGTAATAAAATTACTGATTGGGCTACTAAATATTCTGGTGATTTTACTACTACGATTGTTATAAATATCTGACTGTGCTATTGAATATTCTGATTATACTCCTAAGTGTTATAAAAGGGCATTGTTCTACTCAATATTGTGATTCTGATTATACTTCTAATTTGTTACAAAATTACTGATTGTGCTACTAAATATTGTGGTTATATTCCTAGTTTGCTGCAAAATTAGTGATTGAGCTACTAAATATTCTGATTACGATTATACTCTTAAGTAGTTAAAAAATATGTACATATTTTTTTTATTTTTTTTTTTAAAAAGAAAGAGAAAAACGAGGAAAGATTCTAACAAGCAAGAAAATCATTTTATTTTTCTCACTTTCATCTCTGCTATTTGATTCGCCCGGACTCAAATGCTTCGATACCTTCCGATTTCCACCTTAACGGGAGAGGGAGTCAAGGAAAGAAAAAAGAAAAAAAGAGAAAAAGTTGTGTTTAGATGGAAAGTCTCACTGGAATGGAAAGGGGCGAAATACGAAAACGATGTCCGGCAGTCCATTGACCGGAGGGGGGGATGGCAAGGGGTGGGAAGGAGCCCAGAAGAACCTTCGCAGGAGAAGGAGACAGAAAATAAAACAAAGGGCCAAAGTTTTCGGGGGATGAAAAAAAAAAGCGCAAAACAAAGGCGAAAAATCTCGGTAAATCCCCGTCGGCTTAAAGAGATAGAGCTCCACCTAGAGATCGATCGAACTCTTGCTCTTCCCTTTCTCTCTCTTTTTCTTTTTCTTTTTTTTTATATTTATTTCGATTTTTTTTTTTCCACTCGCTTATTTATTTATTATTTTTTTCTTCCTTTACGTTGTTCGATAGAAAAAGGGCGGTTGGAAATATAAAAAAAAAAAAAAAAAAAATGAAAAGAAAAACAGAAAAGACAATGGAGAAAAAAAAAAAAAGAGAGAGAAAAGAAAAAAGTTTTCCGGCGAGAGTCGATTCCTGGGGTACAAAATCTGCATCGGAGCAGAACCGGAGTCGCTTTCCGTTTTGTCCCACTTTGCACCCGTCGCTCACACCCCCTTCCACCCCCGTCCGGGACACTTCCTCAAACAATCAACCCCCACCACACCCCTCCTTGAAAGTTTTGCGAAAGGAGTGATGGAATGCAGAAAGCAGGAAGAAAGAAAAAAATAATAATTGTTCTTTTGTGGAAACAGGCGATTTCTCGAGTGGGAGTCGTCTGTGTTCGCGAGACGGAATCCCGCACCAGCGTCACATCTATAAAAATCGCACCGGAGAGGGTTTTTTTTTTCGATTCCTACTATTAGTTCACATTCTCCCTATATATATCTTGATCAAATTTTCAATCGTTCATAAAATACTTTTTATTCCTCCACCCAAGTTCAAATACACTTTTTTGAACTTGTAGTGGATGACACTGGATGTCAATGCAGTTTTTTTAAATATTAATTCATTCATTAAATTTAATTAATTAATTTTAATTTTCTTTTAGATTTAAGTTGCGTATATCTACCCATAGAGGGCGCCAGATCAACTTAAAAAATGAATGAACATTATTTATAAAAGATTTTCTGCAATAGAGTAAAATAAAAAAAGTAGGAAAAATAATACTTGTTTATTATTTTATTAATACTCTGTCTTTCTTTTCTGTTTTATAAGTAACTAGAAAGTGTGACCTACCATGGCTCGGTTACAGAAAGTAATACATTTTTTCGCCTTGCTGAATTTTTTTCAGAAAATAACGTTATGCGTAACGTGCTAAGATAATAGAGTGTTTGCATAGCGTTTTTTTATCGTCCGGTATTTTTTTTTCTCCCAGTGCGCATGCTCATATGAAACATTATTACAGATACGCATGCGCAATTTCCTATGAGCATGCGCTCTAGGGAGAAAAACATTTACGTATTATAAAAATACGGTATGCTCTATTAAAAAAAATTTCATTTGCGAGAGCAGAATGTCCGACGACGATTAAAATAAACTTTTTTATTCTTTGGTTGTCAAACACTTACGCAATTGTCTTTGAGGCGTTATTGCAAGCGCCGCACCGACGTTACACACTTAGCACTACCCAGGAGGTGTTTGTATCTTCAATATAAGTTACGGACGCGGCGTAACAATACCCCTGCAGCACTCCTATTGAAGGGGAACGGTTTAAAGTGGATTCGAACCAATCCAAACATACATGGCACAGCTGGGATTTGAACCCGAAATCTGTGGTACTGAGAGCTAGCCAGTCGGCCATCAGTTCCCTGATTAAAATAACATTCGGAAAAATGAGAAGGGAAACTTTCTTCTGATTCGCTATTTATGATAATAAAATAACTTAAAAGGTAAAAAATAAATAATTGTTAATTATGTATAAGCATCGTCATCAGTGACGCAACAGCCCGTAGTGGGCCAAGGCCGTCTGCCTGCAGGCAAATTTCTAGACAAGAGATGTTTTCTTTTTGCGGGGTAGGCTTGTCAGCCTTACGTCGAACACTCTACAGTCATATTAGACATAGACCTACTATTTCAAATGGTTTCCAAATCACAATAAACATCCATGGCACCGCTGAAATACGAACCCGAAACGTTTGGTACCGTGCGCCAGAGAGCTAGCCACCAGGTCTTAACATATTAATAAATGACAATTAGAATTAAAAATCAATTTCTTCACGAGTTATCTCTTGATATTTCAAAAAAATGCGAAAAAGTAGAGCTGAATATATTCAAAATAGTTTTAAATAGGGTTAAGATCGGAAGGAATCTTCTTCTTCTTTTCTTTATAAAAAAATAACATTGGTTTAAAAAAAAAGACGTTTTTTTTAATCGAGGGAAAGATAAGTCTCTGGAAGACGCTTTGATGGCCTTAAATAGTACAAATTGCACCCAATCCAAAATATGGGCACTGGAGTACTACAGAGACTGCAGCCGATAGGAGGTGCATAAAACCCCTACACCTTCACAATCGTGCCCCACGGGACACAAAAGTCAATGTCAATGTTTCTGGTGTTAAGTCTTCTTAGAATAGACAGTCTTCAGTCTTCTTAGAATAGACTTAGAAAATCGGATTCAATTCGATCCAAATGTTATATTATGTGGTAACTTAATTAACATTTGCCTATATGGGCCTAAATTAACATTTGCCTATATGGCCCTAAATTAACAATTAAAGTAAAAATAAGTAATTAACAATTAGAGTTAAAAATTAATTTCTCCACGAGTTATCTCGTGATGTTTCGAAGAGATACGAAAATGTAGAATGGAATATATTCGAAATAACTTTTTTTTACAGGATTAAGATCGGAAGGAATTTTCTTCTATTTTTTTATAAAGAAAAAAAAAATCATTGGTTTAAAAAAAAAGGTGGGTTTTTTTTCTCATCGAGGGAAAACTAACTCTCTGGAAGACGCTTTGATGGCCTTAAATAGTACAAATTGCACCCAATTCAAAATATGGGCACTGAAGTACTACAGTTTGCAGCCGATAGGAGGTGCATAAAACCCTCTACACCTCCACAATCGTGTCCCGCGGGACACAAAAGTGTCAATGTTTCTGGTGCTATTCCAGAGCATGGTCTCGTTGTGTGGATTTCTTTTTCATCGAATCTCATTGTATTCTGGCTCGTACGCCGCCCTATAATGTATCTTGTCGCAGATCCCTTTGTCAACACTCCCCCTTTCTCGTCCCTGCCTCCCCCCTTCCCAGGGGAGGAAGAAGATGCAATCATTGCCCAGACTTTTTTGAAAAGTTCTTTTATTTTACTCAACTACTCTTCTTTTTTTACCTTCTTTTTTCATTTTTTCTCGTAAAGCCTGAAAAAAAAGTAGATATCGCGTGGGAGTTTCGTGAAATCTCATAATTTTTAATTTTTGTCTTAATTTTCTTTTTTAATGGATATTTTTTTTTTTTTTTTTTTTTTTTTTTTGTAATTGTTGCTTCGAATTTTCTCAGAAGTGTACACATTGTAAAGAATAGTGCAAGAATACTATAAATCATTTTTTTAAAAATATTAGTTTAATTTTAAATTTCCAATATTTTATATTTCGTGTATTAAAATGCAAAGTTTAAAACATGATAAGGAAGTATGCATATTTGATTTCAGTATAGAAGCTCCTTATGATACTAAACAGGGGACAATTAAATTCATATGTGAGATGGACACAAATAAACAGCAATTTCGTAATTGAATAATTCGCAAAATATAAATAGTTAAGTGACAAATAATTCATTTTTAAGGTATAGTTAAGTGACAATTAATTCAAGCGTTAATGACTAGTATTGCAAACTAATTTTGCTGATGAATCAAGCTAGTGATGAGAAAATTGCTTCTGAATGATAAGTAGTTTGGGGTTGTTTATTAAGCTTTAGATTTCTCGTAACAATGAATTATCTTTTTTAATTCCGCTATGCGTCTCCAACGTTACTTCAGATTCGAATCCTGGCGGTTGCAGGAGTGTATGTTAGTGGTTCGGAATCCACGTTAAACTGTAGGTCCCACTCTAATTAGCCCAAAGAGTGCACAAAATGACCGTAGAGCAAATTAAACCATCGTTACTTCTTGTAACGATAAAGAAGCAAAATGGCACTAAAAAAAGAGATATGCGGTCTGTGGTTTCATCAATCATTCTGTTGTATAAAAAAACAAAATCATACATATTCAGAATTGGAATCACAAATCAACATTGCACTTGATTGAATTGACATGAACATGTTAGCGAAAATAAAGGAATAACTGACTCTCCGATGAGACATTTGCACATTAATGAAGTATAACCACATCTTAAACCGCTGAACTGGATTAATCGATGAACATGTTAATCGCCATGAACATGTTCAGAAAATATATTGCAAGAGCTGACTCAATAATTTCACATTTGCAAATTAATAAAGTATAACCACATCCTGGACCGCTGCACTGGATTGTATCGACATGAACATGTTCAGAAAAAAATATTGCAAGCACTAACTCAATAATAGGGCATTTGCAGATTAATGATAAACAGTCACATCTTGGACACCTGAACTTGGTTAGATCAACATGAACACGTCTCACAAAAATAAAGAAAGAATTCACTAACTGATGGGATATCTGACATACGTCAAAAAGAAGTTTGTGTGACTACCATCTGTACTGTGGTGTTTAAATATGTATTTACGCATAATAAATCATTCTTTTTTGCAAAACTAAGTTATTTGTATACTGCATGATATTAATGAGAAAATAGTGATATACAAATAGTCTGATAATATTATTGATTTAAAAATTCAAATAATTTATCAAATTAAAAAAAAAAGCACGACTGCACATTAATCCTCTAGTCGATTCACAAGTGCGCTACTACTCTAGCTATATCAGCAGTTTCCTTTGAATGTAATTTACCAGTATATAGGCGGCTTTTGAGACTTTAAAGACTATCTCTCACCCCCCACTTAAATCTCCGAATTGCCGACGATTTCCCTTTAATATTTATAGAGCTGGACTCATTTTAGGTGCATTACTAACCTATAGAGTCACATGGGGTAATCGTGTATCGTATACAAGATGATTTAACGGTCTTGGGACAAACTTTAAAGGGCAGTACTACTTAATAAAACATAGATTATTTTCAATGGTCAATAAACTAAATTTCGGGGAAGTAGGAACCGTTCACTAAAACATATCATTTTTTATATAGGAATGTAGGGCGGAAGTGACAAGTTGAGACAGGATCACATTGGAATACCCTGAGTGATAATCCCGATGTCCTCTGCCATGTAGGGTCAGAAGCGAGGAGTTGAGACATGAATACACAAAAAATGAGACTTAAGAACATGGTTTATTGACAACATCAATTGCAAAGGGCGTTTTTGATTCAATATTTATAATAAAAGCTCAAAATTACGTCCTCCAACATGCTTGGTAGAACCAAAGGAGTGATTGGCGAACAGATGGCAGGCCTTTCACGCACCCGCAATGGAGAGTCGAGCAACGAGATCCTCTATTCAATCAACTGGAGTTCTTGTAAATGAAGACACCGTTACAAACACAGAGCAGGAACAAAATAGAGTGTGCATCGGGGCTACCAGTCAGAGGACTCCAAATTCGTCATGAGAGGGGTATACTGTGGTTCATTGTGCCTGTCTTTTGGCAGATATTCGTTTGAAAGGGAGATATGTGTGATTTTGCGTTTAATCTTAAATGATCTTTTTTAAATATTAAATTTTAGGTTACATACTTACTAAATTAATAAACTTTTTATGAATGGGTGACGTTTGAACGGCAGATTGTGTATCAACTTGTCGCTTCCGATCCTACATTCCTATTTAAAAAATTATATGAGTGGTTCTGGTTCCCCTCAAGAGTAATCGTGTTTCAACTTTCGTTCCCTACCCTACATTCCTATATAAAAAAATGGTAAGTTTTAGTGTGTGACCCCCACCCCCTCCCGCTCGTGATCGTGTCTCAACTTGTAGCACCCGATCCAGCATTCCTATACAAAAAATGATATGTCTTTGTGAGTGGTTCTTCCCCCCCACTCAATTTTTGTCTCTTGATCATTGAAATACCATACACATTTATTATACGATGGTTACTAAATAATACTGATTATACTCCTAAGTTGTTATAAATTAATGATTGTGCAATTAAATATTCCGATTATGATTGTACTGTTATAAAATAACTGATTGCGCAATTAAATATTCTTATTATGATTATACTAAGTGTTATAAAATGACTGATTGTGCAATTAAATATTCTGATTATGATTATACTAAGTGTTATAAAATGACTGATTGTGCAAATAAATATTCTGATTCTGATTATATTAAGGGCTATAAGATGACTGATTGTGCTACTAAATATTCTGATTACGATTGTACTCCTGAATTGTTACAAAATTACTGATTGTGCTACTAAATATTCTGATTCCGATTGTACTCCTGAATTGTTATAAAATTACTGATTGTGCTACTAAATATTCTGATTCCGATTGTACTCCTGAATTGTTATAAAATGACTGATTGTGCTATTAAATATTCTGATGATTATATTGCTACGATTGTTATAAAATTGTTAATGTAGTGTTACTGATTGTTATAAAATTGTTAATGTAATTTTGTATAGAATTATGCTACTAAATATTCTGATGATGATTATACTCCTAAGTATTTATAAAATTATTGATTGTGCTACTAAATTTTACTACAGATTTTGATAAATAAAAAGAGCAAAATGAGGAAAGATTTTAACAAACAAGAAAATAATTATATTTTTCTCACTTTCACCTCTGCTATTTGATTCGCCCGGACTCAAATGCTTCGATACCTTCCGACTTCCACCTTAACGGGGGAGAAAGTCAAGGAAAGAAAAAAAAAAGAAAAGAAAAAAAAGAAAGAAGGCGAAATACGAAAACGATGTCCGGCAGTCCATTGACCGGAGGGGGGGAATGGCAAAGGGTGGGAAGGGGCCCAGAAGAACCTTCGTAGGAGAAGGAGACAGAAAATAAAACAAAGGGCCAAAGTTTTCGGGGGAAAAAAAAGCGAAAACAAAGGCGAAAAATCTCGGTAAATCCCCGTCGGCTTAAAGAGATAGAGCTCCACCTAGAGATCGATCGAACTCTTGCTCTTCCCGCTCTTTTTTTTTTCTTTTTCTTTTTCTTTTTTTTATTTATTTCGATTTTTTTTGCACTCGCTTATTTATTATTATTTTTTTTTCTTCCTTTACGTTGTTGGAAATATAAAAAAAGAAAAAAAGAAAAAAAGTTTTCTGGCGAGAGTCGATTCCTGGGGTACAAAATCTGCATCGGAGCAGAACCGGAGTCGCTTTCCGTTTTGTCCCACTTTGCACCCATCGCTCCACCCCCTCCCCCGTCCGGGACACTTCCTCAAACAATCCTTCCCCACCACCACACACCCCTCCTTCGAAGGGGGTTTTCACGAAAGGAGTGTGGGATGGCAGAATGAAAGAAAAAGAATAATAATTGTTCTTTTGTGGAAAAAGGCGATTTTCGTGTGAGTGGGAGTCGTCTGTGTTCGCTTGAGCGGAATCCCGCACCAGCGTCACATCTACAGAATTCGCACCGGAGAGGAGTTTTTTTATTATTTTATTATTATTCTCTCTTTCTTCTGTGTCTGTTTTATAAGTAACTGGAAGAGGTGACTTGCCATGGCTCGGTTACAGAAAGTAACACAATCTTCGCATTGGTGAAATTTTTTCCTAGAAAATAACGGTAAGCGTGATATTGTTGTTGTTATCGTGTCCATGGATTTAAAATATAAATACCAAAGTTAGATCAAGTCAAAAGTCTTCACGATAGCGGCCGCTCGCAACGGCGCCGCTTTACTATACAGGACTTCCCTTAAGTTGGCCTCTATTGGCACCCTACCCAATTACAAAACGTGTGGAGTGAGTGCTGGGCATTCTAGAATGTGCTTAGGTGTTAGGAAAGCGTTGGGGCAATTTCTGCAGAGGATATATTCCCTGGTCTTGTCTTCATCCCTCGGTAATGATTAGTTCTGAGTCTGCTAATAACTGATGTCAACTTCCTAGGGCAGTTGAAGTCCGTGATGAGTGGCTTCTTAAAGTTATGAGGAATGAGCCGGCTTTTGGCAACTGCGTCAGTATATGTGAGTGTGATGGTAGTCCTGGGTTGATCATTGTCTAAAGAGTCACTACTTTGGCTAAAGAGTCAGCGCATTCATTGCCCTCGATGTTGACATGTGCCGGAATTCTTTAAAGATGATATGATTTGCCTCTATAGTGTAGAGTCTCGAGCAGAGCATTTATCGCAGAAGTGATGGTAAGAGTGGTCGGAAAAAATGATAAGTGTGATATGCAAATAAATTAAAAGAACATTTAAATTGCGAGAGCACAACGTCCGATGACAATGAAAAGGAACTACCATTTGGAAGATTGAGAAGAAAAAGTTCTTCTGATTAGCTAAATGGTCTACAGTTTTCAGCATGAGCTCTCACTGCTATCCTATGGTCGTCCGGTTGCCTGCGTGTATTGCAATGGGATACTGGTGGCTTGTCTCAATAAAACAAGTAATATAAAAACAATTCCTTCAATACAATATATTTCCTTCCTTTTTTTTTCACTCTATTGTAGAAAGTCCTTCATAAATAATTTTCATTCATTTTTTTAAGTTTATCTTTCGCCCTCTATTGGTAGATATATGTAACTTAAATCTAAACAAAAAATAAAATTAATGAATTAAATTTAATGAATGAATTCATATTTGAAAAAACTGCTTTAACATCAAGTGTCATCCACTACAAGTTCAAAAAAATGTATTTGAAGACGAGTGGATGAATAAAAAGTATTTTATGATTTTATGAACGATTGAAAATGTGAACAAGATATATATATAGGGAGAGTGTGAGCTAATAGAAGAATCGAATAAGAACTGATCTAATGAACATCTACAATGCATTGGGATTTTCGACCACCAAAACTGCATTCTTTGTGATTTGCCAGAACTAATGAACAGATCTCATCTCCATTGTTGCTTAGCATTTCGTAGCGAATCCGAGACGGCGGATACTGGCAAGCTAGAGAACTCTCAAAGAAATGACTTCAGTAACTCTGTCCAACTCTGTTGTGTGCCTTTTCTATTTTTTTTATTCTGTATTTTCCTCCTTTTTGTATTGCCTTGCCATTGGAAATAAAAAAAAGGTACCATCTTAAATCTGACTTAAAATGATTTAAATGATAATATTTTTTTCTTTCTAATGCAGCAGACAAACACTTAAACAATTGCCTTCGATGCATTAAGGCAAGCACCGCACCGTCTTTTCTCACTGAGCACTACCCAGGAGACGCGTGTAGCGTGAAGATAAGCTACGGACGCGGAGTAACCCTGCAACGCTCTACAGCCATATATTAGAGCGGGAAAACTATTTATAAAAGGACCTTCTGCAATATAGTAAAAAAAAAAAAAAAAAATAGGAATTGACTTTAAATTTTTTTTTTATATTACTTGTTCTAAATAAGTACGCACAGAGAAAAGAAGCCAAGCGGCGATATAGCGCCAACTGTAGCACAAAAGGGACGGGCGATGTTTGTCCCATCTTTTTGTTCCTTTAGAATAGCGAGAAGCTCTCTATTTTAATACTACTCTATATTTCCAATACGTTTCCGGTTTATCTATCTTTGATTTCCAGATGAAAAGGCATAAAAAATTTTTTTCTCACACTGACAACAACTTCTTTCGTGCACCACTTTTATGTAATCCTACTGATAACGTAGAACAGTTATAAATGAAATTGAAACAGAAAATCTTTCAGCAAACTCCATATAACACTCACACTTGGATTTTCGCCAATATTTCTGATTATAAAACTGTGATCAGGTTCAGTTAACTTTGCTGGACACATTATTTCTCACCTTATTTTCGATTTGATTTTCAGCTTCGAAGTGTTTTTTTTTTATCCAACATTGCATCGTAGAATGAGATTTAATTTATGATATTATTTTGTTTCTTTTCAATTACAAGACATTGCGAAATAACTAAATTAAATATAACGAAGTAAAAAAGCAAAGAATATTCCATAAAACAAAAAAAAAAAATATTTATATTCGTATTCAATTCCAGGCCGCAGCTCTTTTTCTACAAATTTTAAAACTGTACGAACACTTCTGGGAGCCCTTGTATAATTTATAATTTGTACAATTTGCATTTTACGTATTGTAACTATATAATTTATATTTTGTTATTATACAATTTTTATTCATCATAAATATATTACTATAAAAAATGGAGCCATTTTTGAGGGGGCCAAATGATTTCATTTCATTTAATAACAGTGGGTAAAATTGTTTTGAGATATGTATATTTGGACTTAGGAACTCAATCATGGAACGAATTGAACTCTAATCTAACTCGAATTAATCAATGAACGTATTCCACTCTAATATAACTCGAATTAAATCATGGAATAGATTGAACTCAAATCCCAGGCTATCGCTGTACTTCATAAAAAATAGAATTTATTTCCGCTATTGCGAATGCTATAATTTTTTTCAACAGATTTAATTTCTCCGATCCTCCAGGTGTTCTCTGCGACCTGCTTTCTGTTTATGCCCCTGTCGGCCGTTTCGCCTCTGCTTACGATGGTGAAGTCGAGGCTTTACTTATTGCCCTAACACAATTGCAGTGCCGAACAGAACAATTTTCTAGAGCAGTCATCCTATCTGACCCTCTTGGCAATCAATTCCTCCCTCGCACCTCAGTCTACTTCCATCGAAAAATGCATCTCTTGTCTTGAAGACCTTAACCCAATGGACAAGGATATCGCTTTGCAATGGATTCCAGGCCATTGTGGGATTCTGGGTCTCTTGCCAAAAAAGGAACAACCAAAAAGGAACAACTAACCTTTGGTAAAGACATCTCTTTTCCCTCGATGAAACCGATGATCCGTGACTTTTTTCGGAACACTCTATCTGTTAATTTCTTTGAAGGCATCTCATCTAAAACCTGGTTTAACTTTATTTAAACATCCCTGATCAGCCCAGGTTCAAAGCAGTTCCCCTTTTCAGACTTCTGACGGACCATGGTTGTTTAGCCAATCATTTTTCCGAATGAAAATATTTTCAAGCCCAAAATGCATGCTCTGCAGTCTTGGAGAAGACATGAATTCATCTCACCTTCCTGTCTGCCCTGCACTTGTTTCCTCTACTGCGTAGGGTCGTTACTGGTAGGCTAGGGCCCTTATGGGCTAAACATGTCACTATGTGATTTCCTTCGTTTCTCGTTGTTGTTTTCATGTTCCTTGTGTTCTTTTTATTTTATTGCTTATTGTAGTCTGCCATTGGAAAAAAAAGGTTTCAACTTATAATTAAGCCCTTTATTTTTTCACGGTTAGTTCATTTACGCGTATTCGCCATTTTCTGTGTGATATCACGGAAAGAAACAAATAAACGGTTTTTTAAAATGGAAAAGAAAATTCAGCTGATAAATTTTGCAGCATGTATGGCTCACAGGGTACGGACTCACTCCATGCGCTTAAAGAAAAAAAAATATCACGTGACATTAAATAACGGAATTTCAAGGTCACTACCAGGTCAGACAGTACCATTTTTAAGGATAACATTGTCATTCGTTCTTTTTGACTGGTCTATTTTTATCGATTTTGATAACTTGAAAAGTATAAAAATGGTAACAAAATAAGTAGAAGTAACTCACAAGAGAGAAAAAAGACTTTAAACATTTTTATTCATTTTTTAATTCTTTATAAGAGTCTTTGTAAGAAAGAAGAGTCGAAAAAAATTGTGAACTGTAAAGAACGAAGATGACTTAAAATGGAAAAAAAAATCTTCATTTTCATTGTAATTCAAAACGTGCAATGAAAAATCAGCAAAACTTTAATCAATTCCGGTTTTTTTACTAGAATCGTTCTGTCTTAACTTGCACGCGATTTTGACACATTATCTCCATTTTTTAGAATGAAAAAAAAAATTAGACTTTTTTTTTAAGGTTGTCACCCTGGTAGTTATAAAGATTGGATTGAATTCTCGCTTACGATTATGTTTCTTCGGCTCTTGTTTTGAGTACTGAAAAAAAAAGAATGTCTTCCATTTGCAGTTACAGCTAAAAAAAAGTAGAGATAGGAATATCCACACTCGGAGAAAAGGATTTCTTTTTTGGAATGTGCACTTCCGTGGATTTAACTCGTTAGGAATTTTTTTTTTTTTTTTTTTTTTTTTTTTTTTGTGTGTGTCTTCCTCCTCTTCTTGAATTCTGAAGGTTTACTGGTATTAAGCTGATGAAATTGAAGAATAAAAGCTAAAATGCGTTTTTCTAGAATTCAATTTCATTTTTGTATGCGTGTGTGTGTATCGTAAAATCTTTTATTTCGTACAATTACTTAAGTATTGAGTGGAATTAAAATGCTCTGTTTCATCTGATGATTGAAATATTGAATTTCAACTAAAAGCAACCCAAAAAGGTCTTTTGGGTTATATTATTAAAAACATTAATGCAAAAAATGTTTGTATTTTATGACAATTTTAAATTAAGTAAATATATACGAGAAACGCTATATCTTTTATTTTAACAGAATTCGAGATATATATATGATTTTGTATTTAAATCTAAAAGATCTTTTTTAAATAATAATTTTTAGCTTCCGTACTTACTGAATTAATAAACTTTTTATTGATAGATAAATATTTGAAGTCTCTAAATATATTTTACATGAAAATTTATTTCCAAGATCTTTTTAAATTGTATTGAAACTTAACGTAAATTGCTTGATAAATGTGCTTGACTAAATATTATGTTTTCTATTAGGGCTGAATAAATTCGTGTGTGTTTATAAAATGCAAAAATAGTCTGGTTTTTAGTATAACTGTTATTTGTGTAACTGCTTATTAGTGGAAATATGAATGTGACCTACATTAAATTACTATTGAAATAATTTATTCTATTTATTATCATATGAGTGTTTTTTCAAATAACTTTGCTTTTCGTTTTTTTAAACTTTGGCCGAGATGGCCGAGTGGCTAGCGCTCTGGCGCTCGGTGGGTGTTTGTAGTGGTTCGTAATCCACCTTAAACTTGATTCCTAATAGGATCGTAGAGCTTTGCGAGGGCCGTGTTACTCCGCGTCCGTGGCTTACCTTCAAGTTACAAGCGCCCTCTGGGTAGTGCAAAGTGAGTAACGTCGGTAAGCCCTTAAGGCATAAAAGGTCACAGTCAATCTTGCCAGCTGCATTAGAAAAAAAAAATAATGATGTCAATATGATTTAACTTTATAATGTTGGCTGATCCGTTATATTCTTTTTATAGTCTATAGTTTTTTGGGGGGACTTGCTCCTCTTCTTTAATTCTGAGGGTTTACTAGTATTAAGCTGATGAAATTGAAGAATAAAAGCTGAAAGGAATTTTTCTAGAATTCAATTTCATTTTTGTATGCCTGTGTCTGTACCATAATATCTTTTGTTTCGTACAATTACGTAAGTATTGAGTCGAATTAAAATGCTCTTTTTCATTTCATGATTGAAATATCGAATTTCAACTAAAAGCAAATAAAAAAAGCTTTTCTGGACTCTATTAAGTACATTAATGTAAAAAATGTTTGTATTTCATGACAATTTTAAATTAAGTAAACTAATACGAGAAATACTGTCTCGTATCTTTTATTGATATAACACAGAATCCGATAGATGATTTGATATTTTTTAAATAATAATTTTTAGGTTACATACATACTGAATTAATAAACTTTTTATTGAATTTATCTTAGATAAATATTTGACGTCTCTAAATATATTTTAAATGAAAATTTATTTCCAAACAATTTTAAATTTTATTGAAGCTTCTTAAATTGTTTGATAAATGTGCTTGACTAAATATTATGTTTTCTATTAGAACTGGATAAATTCGTGTGTGTTTAAAAATCCAAAAATATCTGTATTTTTGTTATAACTGTTATTTGTGAAATTGTAGTTTGCATACAAACGAAAGATATGAATGCAACTTATATTAAATTACTATTTATACTATTTATTCTATTTATTATCACGTGAATGTTTTATCAAAATAACTTTGCTATTCGTTTTTTTTTCTCCAAGTGTTTAGCAACTGAAGTAAATGTTACTCCTCTAAATTTTTTTTATTTTTTTATTTAATTTTTGAATATGATTTAACTTTATAACGTTGACTTATACGTTAAATTCTTTTTAAATAAACATATTTTATCTACAACATCCAATTCTGTAAGATAAGACAAATGATGTCTTTATTGCTGGAAGAATTAAAAACGTATCGCTTGATAACGAAATTCCTTGTTTAAGTACCTCATAAAATCAGAAAAAAATTAAAATAAAATGCATTGAAATGAAAATGGTTTTTTTTTAAATGTTATCCTTTATCAGATAATTCGTTATAAACTTATATTCTGCAAAATAAAACACTTTCAGATGATAATTACAAAGTAGGTACACTTTCAGAAAATAATGTAGTAAATATTATGGTGTTAAAAATTTATAGTATTGTTGTAGTAAATAAATAAATATATTATATAGTTAAAATTTAGTCATCTATTTTATCGTTTAGTTTTTTAATCTTAAATACATAACTGATTCTACCATTTTTTTCAACCTGTTCTTGTCATTTTCTATTAGATTCGAAAAAGATTCATAAAACACACCACTGAAAAAAAAACTTGGTCTCATTAATTACTTTTATGCACATTTGATCAAGTAATACTCAAATGCATTTAAAACAAGTGCTTGCAATTGACAACAATGCATTGGTTTGGTTTGGTTTGTCGCTGTACGCCCATCTTGTGCACACGAGGGCTAAAGAAGCCAGGAACCACAGCTTAAGGTGGATTCTGAACCACCAACAAACATTCATGCCACCGCCAAGATTCGAACCTGAAACATGTGATACAAAAAGCCAAAACGCTAGCCACTTAAGAAAGCAAGTGAGATTAAGTAATGGAATTTCAAGGTCACTGCGAGGTCAGACGATACTGAAAGGTACAGCGATTACATTTTCATTCGTTCTTTTTTTAGCAATCTGTTTTCATCGATTTTGATACTTCTTATTCGATTCAAAGTATAAAAAAAGTTAACAAAAATAAGTAGAAGTAAGTCACAAGGGAGAAGAAAGACTTTAAACATTTTTATTAACTTTTTCAGTTCTTTATAAGCAATGGAAAAAAATAGTGACGAAACGAAGATAACTTAAAACGGAAAAAAAAAAAAAAAAATCTTCGTTTTCATTGTAATACAAAACGTGCAATGGAAAATCGGCAAAACGTTAACCAATTCTGTTTTTTTTTATTAGAATCGTTCTGTCTTAACCTGCACGCGATTTTGACACATTATCTCCATTTTTTAGTCTGAAAAAAAATTAGACTTTTTTTTCATGGTTATAAAGATTGGATTGAATTCTCGCTTGCGATTACTTTTCCTTCGTCGCTTGTTTTGTGTGCTAAAAAAAAAGAATGTCTTCCATTTGCAGTTACAGTTAAAAAAAATAGAGATAGGAATATCTACACTCGGAGAAAAGGGTTTCTTTTTTGGAATGTGCACTTCCGTGGATTTAACTCGTTAGGATTTTTTTGTCTAGTTTTTTTTTTAGTGACTTCCCCTCTTCTTGAATTCTGAAGGTTTACTGATATTAAGCTGATGAAATTGAAGAATAAAAGCTGAAATGCATTTTTCTAGAATTCAATTTCATTTTTGCATGTATATCATAGAATCTTTTATTTCGTACAATTACGTTAAGTATTGAGTCGAATTAAAATGCTCTGTTTCATCTGATGATTGCAATATTCAATTTCAACTAAAATCAATTCAAAAACGTTTTTGGACTATATTATTAAGCACATTAATGTAAAAAATGTTTGTATTTCGTGACAATTTTAAATTAAGTAAACAAATACGAGAAATGTTGTTTCTCTAATTTTATCGATAAAACACAGAATTCGATAGATATGTATGATTTTGCTTTTAATCTTAAATGATCATTTTTTTTAAATAAAATTTTTAGCTTACATACTTACTGAATTAATAAACTTTTTATTGAATTTGTCTTAGATAAATATTTGAAGTACCGAAACATATTTTAGTTAAAAATTTATTTCCAAGAACTTTTTAAATTGTATTGAAACTTTGAAAATTGTTTGATAAATGTGCTTGACTAAATATTAAGTTTTTCTATTAGAGTTGAATAAATTCGTGTGTGCTTATAAAATCCCAAAATAGTCTTTTTTAATATAACTGTTATTTGTGAAAATGTAGTTTGCATACAAACGTAAGATATGAGTGCAACCTATATTAAATTACTATTTATATAATTTATTCTATTTATTATTCATGAATGTTTTTTTTCAAAATAACTTTGACTTTCGTTTTTTTTTTCTTCAAGTATTTAGCCACTGAAGTAAATGTTGCTCCTCTAAATTTTTTATTTTGTATTTAATTTTTTCAATTTTCAATTTTTTTATTTTTCAATTTATTTTGTATTTAATTTCGTTGATTTACACTTTAAATTCTTTTTAAATAAGCATATTTTATTTACAACATACAATACTGTATGATAAGACATATGATGTCTTTATTGCTTGAAGAATTAAAAAAGGAATTAGTTGATAACGAAATTGCTTGTTTATGTACCTCATAAAATCAGAAAAAAAATGAAAATAAAATGCATTGAACTGAAAATCATTTTTTTTAAATGTTATCCTTTATCAGATAATTGGTTATAAACTTATATTCTGCAAAATAAAGCAATTTCAGATGGTAATTACAAAGTAGGTACACTTTCAGAAAATAATGTAGTAAAGGTTTTCATTATATGGTGTTAAAAATTTATAGTATTGTTGTATTAAATAAATAAATATATTATATAGTTAAAATTTAGTCAACTATTTTATCGTTTATTTTTTTAATCTTAAATACATAACAGATTCTACCATTTTTTCAACCTGTTCTTGTCATTTTCTATTAGGTTCGAAAAAGATTCATAAAACACTGCACTGAAAAAAACTTGGTCTCATTAATTACTTTTATGCAAATTTCGTCAAGTAATAATCTCAAACTAGTTTTAAAACAAGTGTTTGCAATTGAGAACAAGGCATTGGTTTGGTTTGTCGCTGTACTGTCATCTTGTGCACACGAGGGCTATAGAAGCCGGGAACTACAACTTAAGGTGGATTCCGAACCACCAACAAACATTCATGCCAACGCTAGGATTCGAAGCTGAAACATGTGATACCAAAAGCCAAAACGCTAATCACTTAAGAAAGCAAGTGAATTTAAGTAATAAAATTTAAAGGTCACTGCCAGGTCAGACGATACTGAAAGGTACAGCGATTACATTTTCATTCGTTCTTTTTATAGCAATCTGTTTTTATCGATTTTGATACTTCTTATATGATTCAAAGTATAAAAAAGTTAACAAAAATAAGTAGAAGTAAGTCACAAGAGAGAAGAAAGACTTTAAACATTTTTCTTCATTTTTTGAGTTCTTTATATGTAATGGAAAAAAAATAGTGACCTCTAAAGAACGAAGACAACTTAAAATAAAAAAAATAAAAAATCTTCATTTTTATTGTAATTCAAAACGTGCAATGAAAAATCAGCAAAACTTTAACCAATTCCAGATTTTTTTTATTAGAATCGTTCTGTCTTAACCTGCACGCGATTTTGACACATTATCTACATTTTTTAGTCTGAAAAAAAATTAGACTTTTTTTTCACGGTTGTCACCCTGCAGTTATAAAGATTGGATTGAATTCTCGCTTGCGATTACTTTTCCTTCGGCTCTTGTTTTGCGTACTAAAAAAAAAAGAATGTCTTCCATTTGCAGTTACAGTTAAAAAAAATAGAGATAGGAATATCTACACTCGGAGAAAAGGGTTTCTTTTTTGGAATGTGCACTTCCGTGGATTTAACTCGTTAGGATTTTTTTTTTTTTTTTTTTTGTGACTTCCTCCTTTTCTTGAATTTTGAAGGTTTACTGATATTAAGCTGATGAAATTGAAGAATAAAAGCTAAAATGCATTTTTCTAGAATTCAATTTCATTTTTGTATGCGTGTGTGTGTATCATAAAATCTTTTATTTCGTACAATTACGTAAGTATTGAGTCGAAATAAAATGCTCTGTTTCATCTGATGATTGAAATATTGAATTCCAATTAAAAGCAATTCAAAAAGCTCTTTTGGGCTATATTATTAAATGCTTTAATGTAAAAAATGTTTGTGTTTCATGACAATTTTAAATTAGGTAAACAAATAAATACGAGAAATGCTATCTCTCTTATTTTATCGATAAAACAGAATTCTGTAGATGATTTTGTGATTAATTCTAAATGATCTTTTTTTAAATAATATTTTTTGCTTACATTCTTACGGAATTCATAAACTTTTTATTGAATTCATTTTAGATAAATATTTGAAGTTCCTAAATATATTTTATATAAAAATTTATTTCCAAAAACTTTTTAAATTTTATTGAAACTTCGTAAATTGTTCGATAAATGTGCTTGACTAAATATTACGTTTTCTATTAGGGCTGAATAAATTCGTGTGTGTTTATAAATTCGAAAAATAGTCTTTTTTAGTATAACTGTTATTTGTCAAACCGTAGTTTGTATACAAACGAAAGATATGAACGTAACACGTATTAAATTACTATTT
>BPLQ01007416.1:0-118485 GCA_021605075.1 Caerostris darwini
AGCTAATCTTAGAAGATATTTATGATAAAATAATCTTAAATATATATTTCATTCAATAATTAAATATGCACCTTATCCTTATGTTATGCCTTAGGTGCAGAATGAGGATAATTCTAACAAAAGGTAATGATTTGTATAACAAACTAAAAAAATGAACTTTTGATTCATAATGTAATTATTCCAAAACATATCTGAATAATTAATGAAATATTTTAATATTTTATTAATTAATTTTAATTAATGAAATTATATAATAATTAAATAAAGTTATTTAATGAAATAATTTAATAATCAATTAACTACATCATATTATAGGAAATAATTTAATAGTTAATTATGTTAATGCTAATTATTGAAATAATTTAATAATGATTTAGTTGCAAAATGAAGAAAATTGGAACAGAATTGAATGTTTTGTATAAAATAGTATCAAATTTACTTTTAGTTTAAAATGTATTTAATCTGAAACATAGCAGAATAATTTCAAATAATTTAATAAATAAATAATGTTAATTAATTAAATATTTTAATAATTACTAACTAATTAGTTAATGTCTTAAATGTTTAAAAAAATACGTTGTAATGTTTAATAACATAAATATGACCTTTAGATGCGATGATTAAAGATGACCTTTAGATGCGATGACTCCCTCTACCAAAAAATAATATTAATTCGTCGTATAATTTCTTTTATTTTAAGAAAAAGGTTTATGTTAAAATTCGTTTGTAAATAAATCATAATTCGTTTGCAAATAAATAAATATCGTTTGATGAAACATTTATAAATAAATAAATATTACACTGTGTGGCAACATAAAAATTGCTTTCTAAAAGTTTCTTTGTAATATCTTAGTTATATGGCCGTTTCATTTATTTTTTTCTTCATTTAAACAGAGACATTTTTTATCATTTCGTGGAAATTGATATTTTTATTTACAAAAGTCTCAGAAATTTTATTCTGGTATATTTTAAAGAGGGTTAAAAAATAATATAAATAACTACTTCTAAAAATGTATTATTTTTTTCTGATACTACTTGGAATAAATTTTGGACATCGATAAAATATCTCCAAGTAATATATCTCACCCAATTGAAATAAATTCTTTAAAAGCTATCCCTTTCAAAGAAGCAGCTACTGATCAATAATGCTGCAATTTTAAAAGCATAAAGAAAAAAATCTTAAAATCAAATAATGTATTACATAAATAATACGTAAATAATGTATTACTCTAGGTATTTTTTAGAAGATAATATTTTATTTTTTTTTTTTTTTTTGTAAAATATATCAGAAAATTAAAAAATGCAGCTGGCAAGATAGAGACAGTTCATCTTTATAACATAAACAAGGGCTGCACCGCTGCAACTCGTTGAGCACTACATAGGAGACACGTGTAACTTGAAGATAGGCTACGGACGTGAGTCACACTACCCCCACAACGCTCTACGATCCCATTAGACCAGGACCTACGGTTTAAAGTGGATTCCGAACTATTACAAACATCCGTGGCACCTCCGGGACTCGAATCCGAAACCTGTGGTACTGACTGCAAATTTTTTTTCAATTTTTTGAAAAAGATCAGCAGCTAAGCACTTAATCTAGAAATCAATAGAAAGATTGAAATTCAGAAAAAAATTATTTGTGACTTAGGAAAATCTTAAAATTCTAATAGAGCATATTTACGAATAAAAATTGTAAAATCAATTTTAATTGCGTGAATTATTAATGTAAAAATACAAAATAGTTCTGATTAAAAACATATTTAAACGAACTATTGGTTTATCATTAAAATTAGATTTAGCATTCGTTTTTCATTAAACTATAAAAATTGTTATGCATAAACACTAAAGCATAGTTTAACGATTTATTACAGAGATTAATTACCTAAAGAACCAAAATATTGCAATTTTTAAGAGCATCATTAAAATGAAAAAAAGTATAAAAATAAATATTGTAAACTATTAAATAACTAAAAAAATGTTCGAAAGAGATTTAATAAAATTATTTAAATAAAAAAATTAAATATTGTAGTTTTTAAAACATACATATTTTTTTAATAAAGCGGAAATCATATTTGACTTGTGCAATTGGTTCTCGTAAAATTTAAAACTAATTACCGTTTAGAAATTGATTGATTTGAAATTAATAATCGTAGAAGATTGAATAATTAAAAAGTTAGAAATCCGTAAAATCAAGAGATATAACGAAATTTATTTTTTGATTTATGGGATGATTATTATTGATTTATTATCATTTATTATAATTTTATTCTTAATTAATATTTATTATAATTATTATTCTTAAGTATTTATTATAATCATTATTCTTAATTATTATTATTATTATTTCTTTTTTATTATTTAATTATTTATTTTTTTTAAATTATAATGTTTTTAATAAAGGATTAAATAATGCATTTTGCAACAAAAAAAAGTTTTTTTTCTCTACTTGTATATATTTTTTGTAAAACTAACTTTTTCAATACACCAGAAATCATGTTTGCTTTGTGCAATTGATTTTCATAAAATTTAAAACTAATTACAGTTTAGAAATTGATTGATTTAAAATTGATATTCGCAGAATAAATGATTGATTGAACAATTTAAAAAAGTTTGAAATCCTTTAAATCAAAAAATATAATGAAACTGTTTGAATAAAAAAATTAAATATTGTGTTATTTAAAGTTTCTTCGCTAATTATATTTATTTATTTTTGTAAAAATACCTATTTTTTTTTTCTCAATACACCAGAAATCATTCTTGCCTAGTGCAACTTGTTTTCATAAAATTTAGTAATTCATTGATTAGAAATTAATAATCGTAGAGGATTGAATAATTAAACAAAGTTTGAAATCCCTTAAATCAAAAATGTAATGAAATTTATCTCTTAATTTAAGGGATGATTATTATTGATTTATCATTTTTTAATTACTATTTATTATAATTGTTATGGTTAATTCTTACTCCTTATAAACATTATTATTCTTTATTATTATTATTTCATTATAATTTTTTAAATGAAGGATTAAGTAATGCATTTTTAAAATTTTTTTCTCTACTTACATTTATTTTTGTAAAAATAACTATTTTTTTTCAATACACCAAAAATCGTATTTGCCTTGTGCAATTTAAAGCTAATTATCTTTTACAGGATTAGATGGCAAACTGAATGGAGATGACAGAGAAGATTACAACGTCACAAAATGCAGTTTTCATTTTAGTTTATTCTTTTTTAATTGTGCTGTTGAAAGTTGAAATTAGGGACTCAACATTGACGGTGAAATTAATTATATGTGAAATACTTCATGTTTTTGTTTTAATTTTGTCTAGAACAAGGAAAAGTACTTTTCCAGTTATCATATTGCTTCTGACATAAAGGATTTGAGGAATCGAAAAATCATTAAACGGTTGGTAAACATTTATTGCAAAACAGTTTGCTTTTTAAAAATTTGAATAGTGCTATAATAAAAGGATTGTTTTAAGTGTTTTCAATTAAAATTCTTTGAATATTTGAATTGATGTTAAGTTAATTTTTGATCTTTTGTAGTTCTCAACGAAGAGCAATTCATTAAAACAAATTATAATTAAAACGTTTCATGTAAAAAAATGTTTTCAAAACTGTTTCAGGATTCAATGCCTCATTGTTGATTGTATTAAAATTTAATTCTGAAAATGTAACTTCAGAAAAGGTTTTTCTTGAGAGCATATATTTCAAAGCATTATTATTATTTTTTATTCAATATTATATCTTTAGAATGGTAGGATGTATTTTGTTTAATATGGTGGTCAGCACTTATTTCAGCTAAGTATTCAAAGGCGTTCTTGACGCTGTTGTTTTCATATTCATGACGGCAATACTACCAACACTCTGAATCATAAGAATAGGAATAAAACGTATTTTGAAAAAATTTAAAAACAACAAGAAAACATTTTGTGTTTTACTTTATGAGTATAATTTTTATATTATTAATAATGTAACTCATATTCAAGGAATCTGAATTTACGAGACACATTATAAAATATCTTCAAGGACTTAAAATATCGCAACAAAAGTTAAATTTTGATGTGATATCTCTAGATTTCATTTGCCTCTTGGCTCATTATGTTGGGTGAATGAAAATATTGGGAGATGAAATATTCCTGTTTAATGCCGTTTTTTTTTTTTTTTTTTACCCCTCCCAGTTAAATTAAAAGTGACAATGAATTCTTGTTGTTTTCATAAGATAGTGAATAATTGTTCATTTAGAATGTCGGCCGGATAAGGATTTCGTTCCAGTTTTCAATGCAGCCTGCGATAGATTTTAGTCAAATTGATTCAAGGTGGTACTGTTTGCTCAGACGATGAATGAAATTGATTCACGCTATTTAAAGGTTAAGAGGAAGTGGTTTTGCCACGTGAGCTGAGGTAATTTACCTTCACAACAGATAATATTAGTATATTTCCCATTATGGAAGGAGACTAGTGCTCGATGGCACAGTCTTTGGGTTTTAGTTCCAGTTGTATCATGGATGTTTGTAGTTATCCTGAATTCACTTTTAACTGTAGGTCCCGGTCTAATAAGACTGTAGATCGTTGGGTGCAAGGCTGATAACCCTACCCCATAAAAATAAAACATCTCCTGGTTCGAAATTTGCCAGTAGGTAGATGGGCTTGGCTCACATGGGGGTTGTGGCGCAATAATGATGATAATGATGGTGATAGATCAAGTTTGGGGAATAGTACTGGATTTTTGTCACGACAATACTATAAAGGGTGGTATGAAGAGTTTACAAACCCTCAGTAATTGATTATTTATTGATGAAATTAAACTATTTACATCCATAGTGCCTGATGGCGGAGTGACTAGCTCTCGGTGCCACAGGTATCAGGTTCGAGGGAAGGCGGTTCCATGTATGGTATAATTGTATTGTATATTGTAAACTATTTAAATCTCGTATTTCTAACTTTGCATCATTACTTTTTTCCTATTAAAATTTTAAAAATCTATATATTTTTCGTAGCCGGCAATGGCTTGTTTTTTGTTAACTTTATAATATATATTTCATTATAAATTATGAATCTTACTGTATATTTGTATTAACTATTTGTATTAACAATACAAAGAACTTGTTTATAACACGTCAAACATTTTATTATGTTTCTTGTACTTCATAAAATGATTACCTAATAAAATAGTGTTCAAATATAAGGATCTTTACAGCGCGTTATAATTTCATTAAACTGCACATGAAACCAATAGCATTATTTGTTTGAGAGATCGTACCAATTACCCCTAAACGATTCCCACTCATAAATAAAGATGTAAATTTAAACCTCCCCTGGAATATAAAACATTCGTTTGTAAAGTTTAATCTACCCATGCTCCTTTTGAAAAAGACAACACTACGCAGGCAATGAAAATTTTCCAGGATCTTCTCCCGAAAAAAAAACAGGAAAAGAAAATAAAGCTGGAATTATCATAAATTTCAAACTGTTTGCCCTCAAGGACACTCATTTTCAAGAGTGCTCCAATAAAATCGGAGCACTTTTTTTCCCGAATGTATTGAACGGAAAGCGATATTCTCCTGTAGGCGCTTGACCGTAAAAAATGGCTGCCCCTCCTTCCCCCCCGAATAAAAATAAAATCCTGTTTTGACAATGTAATGCGCGCCATTTCGTACAAACTTCCGCCGACACTCGTAAAAAAGCAGCAGTAAAAATATTTCATTTTACCTCTTGGCTTATTATGTTAGATGAATGAAAATATTGGGAGATGAAATAGTTTTGTTTAATGACGGTTTTTTTTTACCCCTCCGAGTTAAATTAAAAGTGACAATGAATAATTATTTTGTTGTTTTCATAAGATAGTGAGTAATTGCACATTTAGGTTGTCTGCCTGATATGGATTTCATTGAAGCTTTCTAGATAGATTTTAGTGAAATTGATTCAAGATGGTGCTGTTTGCTTAGACGATGAATTCAATTGATTCACCCTCTTTAAAGATTAAGAGAATGTGGTTATAACTCTACCCCGTAAAAATAAAACATTTCCTGTCTCGAAATCTGCCAGTAGGCAGACTGCCTTAGTCTACATGGGATCGTTACGCCAATGAAGAAGAAGAATACGAATATGACAACGAAATTTGAAATTGGCTTCCATTTCTAAGATATTGTTATTATGTTATTTATGTCGTTTTGTGTTGTTATTGTTAATGTAAATAATATTATTGTTATACATTTTTGTATCAGATATTATTATTTTATTTGTGTTAGTGTGTTGATATTGCTGCTAGTGTTATCGTAGATAACATTATTGTTATATTTTTATAGGTTTGTGTCATATATTATTATTTTATTTATGTTATTGTGTATTGATATTGTTGTTATTGTGTGTTAATATTGCTGTTAAGATTTCTAATGGTGCTTGAAAGATTTCTTCTATTGTAATTGCGATGTTAAACAAAATCGTAAATTTGCACGTCTTCATCTATTAGCTTATTTAGCTAGAACAATCGACAAAGGCTTGAATTCGTTTGAAATCCAGCATTACGGGCCATGTTGCTGAAATTCCTCGTGAGTTTCTTCGTTCTACCATTGAACACACTACAATACGCTTTCAACACGTAATTGATGTCAATGGAGCACACGTTGAGCACATTCTGTATTTGAAAAAAAAAATTTAATGGCTCTAACCATTTTTTTGTCCTTCTTGCTGTGGCAGATACTATCGTTTTTGTTGTTTATAGTTATCATTATTTTGTAGATAATATAATTGTTAAATATGCTTAAGTCAGATTTTATTTATTTATGTCATTGTGTGTTGATATTGTTGTTAAGATTTCTAATGCTGCTTGAAAGATTTCTTCCATTTTAACTACGATGTTTTACAAAATCGTAACGGTCAATATGTACACACCTTCATCAACTAGCTTATTTATCTAGAACAATACTTTGAACCCCAAATGTAGTTACAGGTGATGTATCTATTTTCCGTTAAACACAATCCCGAATTAATTCCCTGTTGCTTTCTTATTTAACCGCTTGCTTACTAAATCACATTCCGAATTCTTCAACAAACAACGCCGTCCTGCTTTATACTCAAATCACGCTTTATTTTTCCAATTCCAGTAAAAAAAAAAGAAAAAAAGAAAAGAAAAAATTGGAATTCAATGCCGCCAAAATAAAAATCCTCGCCCAGAGCCCCAAATTTACATAAGAAGTCCGAAACCGAAAGCCTTTTCTTTCGGCGAGGACATTTCAGAAGAATCAATATCGCCAAGTCTACGACCCTCCATCCCTCCCTCAACCCCCCGAACACCCCTGGGAGAAATAGGGGTGGGGGAGGCAGGTAAGAATGTTCGATGCAAACGACAGTTTGATTGATTATTGCACCAACAGTTGCTTTGAAAGCTCCAGGCATAAAAGCTTCTTATTATTTTGCGAGTCCTTCCGATGGAACGGTGCGTGGGACGATGCCTCGCATTGGCGACACTGTGTTCTGGGTTGTGGTGACATCAATTATGGTGGTTTTGTTTTATGTTGGAAGGGAAGGGAAATAGTTCGAAGAAAAAGATCGCCCGGGAGATTTTGGGAGGGAAAATTTGTATGGAAGCCTTGATGGATTGTTTTGTGATATGACAGGACAAATTTGCCTGAGGACAATATCAATTCGACAGGCAGTCTTCGTTATATCGCTCAGTTTAAGTCCTGTCACTCTATTAAAGGCATTTAGTGAGGTTCCATCCTTGCTGCCTTAGTTTAAATCGAAGTTTCATGTTAATTATATATAAATATCTAAGTCTATAATTTACACAAAGCTTAAAGCAATAAGATAATAAGGTATTCATTGTTTATAAAATGTGTATTATACAATGCGCAGTCTGCCACATGTGAGCTCTAATTCATCTATTTTGGATTCCCATATGTCTGCTCTCCGAGAAAGAGATAACGCTTGTGGCGCCAATCTCTACACCTATAACTAACAAATAACTTCCGCTTTTAACACTTTACTGAGTGAAAGCTGTCTGTGCTTGCTATTTCCGTCCATTTATGTTTTGTAGAACAAAAATAGAGAAAGTAAAAAGATCATCAGTCCTTTGAAAAAAAGGAAGAAAACAGTAATATTTAATCAAAGTAGAAGAGGAGAGGTATATATAATAGAAAAATATATATTTCTTTTGATTTGACTCGGACCGGCAAATTAAAAGTCTATCCACGGACCGGTTATAACTTTTCGGCGGGTCGTAGTTTGCCCATTCCTGCTATTTAAAGAATGCGAGGGGAGTGATATCTGGAGTATGATGTATTCGGAGCTATGCTAAAGATATCATGTATCGAACTAATATGGGACATGACTCCAATATAAAGCAGAGAATCATTGATGTCGTTGTCACTATTGATGAAGATGTCTTTAACATAACTCTGGATATAACTCCCCTCACTTTCTTTCTTTGGAGTTATAGATATCTTCATGAATCAGTGATATCAGTGATTCTCTGCATTATACAAGTAATGCCCCACACTTAATAAATCCATTGGAAGAAGATTTTGGGAGTTACAATTGGTGTGTGATGTATTCAGAGTTATGTTAAAGATATCATGTATCGAACTGAGTTATGGGACATGAATCCTAACAGGCGGGTTGAAATGTTCGTAGGCCGACACATAAATGGTGCTACTAGTATTAAATCCATATGATTTTTAATTAGCACTAACCTTCAAAAGACACGTGTATAAATTTGACAGCTGTTGCACTATTAGTATGTCGGTTATAGCCTTTTTAGTGAAGTTACAGTATTTTTAGTGTTCATCACGTGCAGTCCACTCGGCTGACTGTCGATTGGACTCCGGTGTGAAATGATGGAGCCGTGTTTCATCCATTGTCACATATCGACGCAAAAATTCGGGTATACTACGATTGAACAGCTCCAAACACTGCTTAGAATCATCCATTCGTTGTTGTTTTGGGTCGATTGGGAGCTCGCGCGGCACCCACTTTGAACAGAGCTTTCGCATATCCAAATATTCATTCCCGATATGTCCAACACGTTCCTTTGATATCTTTAGGGTCTCAGCTATCTCAATCAACTTCACTTTACGGTTATCAGAAATTATTTTGCGGACTTTTTTGATGTTTTCGTCGGTAACAGCCTCTTTGGGGAATCCACTGCGTGCATCGCCCTCGGTGTTCATTTCGCCTCAATTAAATTCAGCAAACCACTTTTCTAAGGTTGATTTTCTGATGAAAAATCCGAATAATGTTTATCAAGCCAAGCCTTGGTTTTAATAGTATTTATTTTCGCCAAAAAAGCAATGATATATGCAACACACGAAATTCCTCTTTATCCATTTTTTCAAACTAACAAAAGTTGCTTCACTCAGAATGCTACAACTCACATACTAATAGTGCAACAGCTGTCAAATTGATACACGTGTCTTTTGAAGGTTAGGGCTAACTAAAAATGATATAGATTTAATACTAGTAGCGCCATCTATGTGTGGGCCTACGAATTGTTCAGCCCACCTGTTATAAAGCAGAGGATCACTGATGCCAATGTCACCATTGATGAAAGTATGATACGACGAATATGCAAAAAAAACATGTACCCTCTATTCAGATTAGGTTCATGGTTCAGGTTCGGTTCAGATTATTACGACATGTTCAGGTTACGAATGGTTCCCATATAGAGATGTAATAAATTAAATAAGACAAAAATATACGTAATACATTTATAGTTATTTCATTTTAATAATTTAATAATTCCAGTTATCAGTTATTAATTTTTCCTTCGCAGTAAGTTTTTGAAATTAAAAAAATACTTCATGGACACAATAATTAATAACATTCATAAAACATAATAATTCAAGACATTCCTAGAATTTCCATAAATTCGTTACAATTTTACTGTCTGTAACTTTATTGGCGCATAAAATATCTTTAAATAACGACGGTAATAAATCAAATGCAGAAATATAGTTTTTTTCCACCTACCATTTAAATATACCTTAGATTGCGTGCCAGTATTTAATTTCATATTCGAACTCAGCAGCATTCAGAACCAGGGCAATGAAGCATTAAAACTCTAAAAACATGCTTTAGAAGATCTAAATAAAGATAGTACAAATAGAAGTATTTGCATCATAATAGTTTAAACGGCGAAAGTTAGCAAAACAAACATGTTAGCATATATATATATATATATGTATAACATTAGGACAATTTAACACGAATTTAATTGATTCATGGATTTGATTCATGGATATATATATATATATATAGTAAGAGAGTTTGAGTATACAAAAAGGTTAAATTTTAGATTGTATAATTAAATTTAATACATCTCTATATTGGAACCACAAGTAACCTGGAAATGCCAAGGTGGTGCTCGCTTTTTTGGCGTGTTAATCGTAACATACCTTCATCAGTGGTGCGATGTCATCAGTGATCCTCTGCTTTAAATCAGTCATGTCACATGTACTTGATATCACGATATTCGAAATAACAATAACCCCGTAAGTATATCCATATCTGCATAGAAAGAATTCGAGGGAAGTCATATTATTAAGTCATTTAGGTATGTTGCGATGAATATGGCAAAAGAGCAAGTACCATATTGGCATGTTCAAATTACTAAAGTTTTCTATAGAGATGGCTTAAATTAAAATTAATTTAAAAAACTAAATAAGACAAAAATATACGTAATACATTTATAGTTATTTCATTCTAATAATTTAGTAATTGCGCTCATTAGTTATTAAATTCATAATAAATTTTAAATTTTAAAATAATTCTGCATGTACACAATACTTTTTAACATTCATAACGAAAACATAATATAGGAATATTCGCTAAAACTTTTACCATTTGTAATTTTATTGCTCCATAAAATATCTTGAAATAACGATAGTCATAAATCAAATGCAGAAATATTGTTTTTTTCCATCTACATTTTAAATAGATTGCGTGACTATATTTAATTTCATATTCGAACTCAGCAACATACAGAACCAGGGCAATGAAGCATTAAAACTCTGAAAACATACTTCAGAAGATCTAAATAAAGATAGTACAAAGAGAAGTATTTACATCATAATAGTTTAAAAGGCCGAAAATTAGGCAACAAACCACACGCAAAAGAGCTATTCAGGTGCAGCGCGTTTGTTTTTGCGGAAATAAATGATAGCTACTTAAGAGAAACAATTACTGCGTTTCTCTTCAAGGTGAAACTGGAGTACTATATTTCGGAAAATAATAAAAATCTTACCATTGGCGTGTTTGTTTTGAAAAGTCAGCTAGAAAAGTCGAAATCAGGAATTTGATAAATCTGCTGTTATGAAAAAAAATGCAAGAGGGGAAATTATACATAATTATAATACATAGGGAGAAAGAAAAAAAGGACTTCACCTATGTAAGTAGTTTTATTATTAATTTTATGCTATAATTTGGGTTTAAAATGGCATTTGAAATGAATTGAAATGAATTTGAAATGAATGAGTATAATTATAGTCCCACTTTCAAAATGCTGTAAAAAGAGAATCACTCGTCACAATGAGTTCACATTGGAACTGAAGATATTCGAAGACGGGGTGAGACAGTATGGCATCAAAAATATGTCCACCAATTTTTCCCATCTGTGCCTGAATGGCCGAGTGGCTAGCGCTCTGGCGCTCGGTACCACAGGTTTCAGGTTCGTGACCCGGCGGTGCCATGGATGTTTGTAATGGTTCGGAATGCACTTTAAATTGTAGGTCCCGGTCTAATAGGATCGTAGAGCGTTGCGGGGGCATTGTTACTCTGCGTCAGTGGCTTATCTTCAAGTGACACGCGCCCCCTGGGTAATGTAAAGTGAGTACGTCTGTGCAGCGCTTTGCCTTAAGGCATCCAAGACCAAGCAGTCTAAGTGTTTGCCAGCTGCATTAGAAAGAAAAAAAATTTCCCAACTAATTTGGTATGATCACGCCGTGGTGGATGGCCTTTCCACTGATAGTGTCACAACTGTTGAATGACTTGGAAGTCAATTTCCTCTTCCAAAATACGAAACAATCTAGCATGTTGAAAACTGCAGTTGGTTTAATGTGCAGCTCATGCCAAATATTGTGTCATTTCGATTCAAACTATCAATGGCAGCTGAATTCACTTTCTTCCAATCGCTTACATTGCCAGCTGTTAATATACTTTGAAACTTTTTTGATGCCGTACCGTTTCCCCCTTCTTCAAGTATCTTCAGTTCAAGTTTGAACTTATGACGAGGGGTTCTTTTTTTACGGCAGCTCGAAAGTGGGACTTTAATTATAATCACCCTGTATGTAAACTAAAAATGACTCATTAGAAGAGTTTGATTAATGTTTTTTTTTCATCGTTATTTATTTTTTATTTGTCACTTACCTTTTTAAGATCCATCTTTTTATTTAAATAGTACAGCAGAAAAAAATAGAAATACAATTTTAAACAGTTCATAAGTGAATTCCGAACAGTAAAGTGGATTCCGAACCACACTCACAAACAGCCATGCCACCACCAGGATTCGAACCCGAAACTGTGGTATTGAGTTCTATAGCGCTAGCCACTCGGACATCAGGCTAATATATTTAAAATTGGAAATAAAGATAAGTTATGGCTTCATGTTCTGGCGGTACCATGAATGTTTGTAGTGGTACGAAATCTACTTTAAACTATATATCCTTGTCTATGACAGCATAGCATTGGGCGTAGGGCTGATAAACCTACCCGTAAATAGAAAAGCATCTAATGTCTCGAAATCTGGCAGTTGGCAGAAGGCCTTGGCCCAACATGAGGCTGTTGCGCTAATGGTGAAGAAGAGGGATTTAGAAAATATATGTAAACTGAAAAAGACTTATTTGTAGAGTAGTTATAGATATCTATATTTTATTTGCCATTTATTTTTCATCGTTTTATTCAAACAAGTGCAGTAAAACAATAAAAAAAAAATTAGGTAATTCCTATGATATATATTCCAATATCATATTTTTAAAGCAGCTCTCTAACTCTTTCAAAAGAAAAAAACAGTTTTTCAAAACAAAAGCCTCATTCCAGTGAGAATCCCAACTATCAGAAATCGGAAAACATTTTGAGGCAAAACAATTCGTAAATAAAGGAATACAAATGAATTCATTTCGGGATCGATAAACAAATGTTCTTCAAGGGGAAAAGGCCACGCCCTCTCAATTTAACTGGGGGTAGGGGGTGGGGGGCATTTGCCCGATAATAGCAAAAGATAATCAAGTACTGTTTGGAATGATCTGTTCTGTTTCGTTCTCTCTGAAACTTGGGATTTGTCAACATGAGTAATGGTTAAGGGGATAATTACAGTTCTCAGTTTAAGCATGCACAGCGAAATGGGTTTGAAATGTTTTTTTTTAACTTTAGATGATCTTTTCTTTAATTTATGAAAAGGGATTTAAAGTAGTAAAAATATTTGTTATTCCATCGTGTTTAGATAGAGCTAATACATAGGGATTATAAGTTTCAACGAACACATTAACGAAGATAATGATACAATTTTTGCCATTTTGAAAGGTTTGGTTTGTCGCTGCACTGTCATTTTGAGCACCTTTTAGGCTAATTAGTCCGGGACCTACAATTTAAAGTGGATTTCGAACCCTACTACTACACTACACCATAACACCGTTGGAAATGATGTGGGTGAAAAGAAGTCTGACGCTATTACAGTCATATGAGACCGGAAACTACGTCTTAAAGGGGATTCCTCTATACTGCAAACATCCATGCCACCGCCAAGAATTGAACCTCAAGCATGTGATACCAAAGGCCAGAGCGCCTACCGAACTGCTATCAGGCCGCTCATTTCGAAAGGATTTACAAGTTGCAGTTAAAAATGTACAGGAATAATTAGTATTATTTTAAAGTATTTTTAAATAAAATTTTCTTTTATTTAACACATTCGATAATTTTATTTTATTGTTGTTGTTATTTTAATGCCGCTGGCAATACAGAGACAGTTCATCTTTATGCCATAAGCAAGGGCTGCACTGCTGTTACTCATTCAGCACTACCCGGGGAGCACGTGTAGCTTGAAGATATGCTGTGGACGCGAGTCACACAATTCCCCACAGCACTCTACGACCAATTAGACCAGGATCTAAAGTTTAAAGAGCATTCCGAACCTCTACAAACATCCATGGCACCACTGGCACTCGAATCCGATACGTGTGGTACTAAGTGCCAGTGTGCTAGCCCTTCATCAGACCCTCCCTTTTTTATTGCTAATATATTTAAAATTGGAAATAAAGATAAGTTATGGCTTCATGTTCTGGCGGTACCATGAATGTTTGTAGTGGTACGAAATCTACTTTAAACTATATATCCTTGTCTATGACAGCATAGCATTGGGCGTAGGGCTGATAAACCTACCCGTAAATAGAAAAGCATCTAATGTCTCGAAATCTGGCAGTTGGCAGAAGGCCTTGGCCCAACATGAGGCTGTTGCGCTAATGGTGAAGAAGAGGGATTTAGAAAATATATGTAAACTGAAAAAGACTTATGTGTAGAGTTCTTGAAAGTTTGATTAATGTGACGTTTGTGTGTTTGATTAATTTCCATAGTTATCTATATTTTATTTGCCATTTATTTTTCATCATTTTATTCAAATAAGTGCAGTAAAACAATAAAAAAAATTAGTTAATTGCAATATTATATTTTTAAAGCAACTCTCTAGTATCTTTCAAAAGAAAAAAAACAGTTTTTCAAAACACAAAAGGCTTGCCTCATTCAAGTGAGAATCCCAACTATCAGAAATCGGAAAACATTTTGAGGCAAAACAATTCGTAAATAAAGGAATACAAATGAATTCATTTTGGGATCAATAAACAAATGTTCTTCAAGGGGAAATGGCCACGCCCTCTCAATTTAACTGGGGGTGGGGGTGGGGGTGGGGGCCATTTGCCCGATATTAGCAAAAGATAATCAAGTACTGTTTGGAATGATCTGTTTTGTTTCGTTCTCTCTGAAACTTGGGATTTGTCAACATGAGTAATGGTTAAGGGGATAATTACAGTTCTCAGTTTAAGCATGCACAGCGAAATGGGTTTGAAATGTTTTTTTTTAACTTTAGATGATCTTTTCTTTAATTTATGAAAAGGGATTTAAAGTAGTAAATAATCTAAACTTCCATCGGGTTGAAAATGGGAAAATGCATGGGGATTATGAGTTTCAAGAACACATTAACGTAACTAGAAAAGATTCAACTTTTGCCATTTTGAAAGTTTTGGTTTGGTTTGTCGTTCTACGGTTAGTTTGAGCGCACTTCAGCATAATTAGACAGGGACCTACAGTTTAAAGTGGATTCCGAAACACTACTACTACACTACACCACACCACATCACACCACAACACTGTGCCTAGAGCTGAGTTGCCAATTTACAGTTTGGGAATGATGTGGGTGAGAAGTCTGACTGGGCTCTGTGCCTCTCTACAGTCATATCAGTCCGGATCTACGGCTTAAAGTGGATTCCAAAACACTATAAACATCCATGGCACCGCCTGGACGCGAACATCTTGATATCACACGAACCTGCTGGTATCAAGCGCCAGAGCGCTAACCACTCGGAAATAAGTCCCTCATTTCTGAGTAGTAGTAATAATATCACTTATATTTTTGGTACTTGACATCTGAGTTGGTAAAATGAATATATGAGAACTTTGTAATATTATATGTTCGACAGATTTCGCGCATAGCAAATGGAGTTCCACATTATTCAAATATTATTTATTTTACACTACTGTGTTTTTTTTTTCCAAATTCAATGAGGGAATTTAGTTTATATTGAGAAGAACAATAGAAAATGAAAATTGTTCGCAATTTCAAATGCAGTCCAATAAAAATAATGTCTTTGAAAGACTTTTCTTGATGGAGACTCTCCAGTAACTGTAATCTTCAAAGGACATTCATCTTCTGTAAGTCTCTGTCGAAGTTCCTCTAAGCCTCAGAAAGACAGTCGCCCTCGACCAGACAGGAGAGACTCGCCAAAGAGTACCATTGCCAAATCTTAAATAACAGAAAGACTTAAACGGGAAAACGTGCTGCGATTACATCTGATTTTGTCTTCTAAAGTTGGAAAATATTCCAAACTTGGACAAGAATGGAATTGGAATATTAAACTCGGCATATCTAATCATTTTTCGAGGCAATGGGAAAAAAATTAAAACTACAATAAATTGTAAAGGACACTATCAAAACTGATGAACATTTTACAGATAAAATAAAATTGCATATAACTTGATAAAGAAAGAAAAATATTATAATCCTCGCTAAAGTAATGTTAAATAAATATATTCATAATACAAAGGTTTGCTACCACTCTATATCAAACAAAAATATTTCATATATTGCATTCGATTTAATATTAGAATCGCTTTGTTGCTGTACTAATTCCCCTGGTGAAGATCCAAAGGATATCGCCGCTGGCGAAGTCCATGGCTAATTATGATATGCAGCTTCACTTTTAACGAGGAACCACGAGTGCGGAACACTGACAATCATATTAGACCGGGACCTAAGGTTTAAAGTGGATTCCGAAATGCTACAAACATCCATGGCACCGCCGAGATTCGTACTCTGTGGCACCGAGGGCCAGAGCTCTAAGCACTCGGACATTCAGGTTTCATTGTAATACTGTCAGAGAGATAATATAATATAGTAACAAAACTAACAATTATTTTTTTAAGAAATATATTCAGTTTTTAATACGATTAGTTTTAGAGCGTTCTATTAACTAATAATTAATTTTGCTTATAGTGGCAGCAAAAGATTACAATCATCGCTATAGTATTAAATGAAAATTTTCTAATACAAATATTTGCTACCACTATAAATTACACTCAAATATTTTATATATTGCAGTAGATTTAGTTTTAAGTTATTAAGAGGGAAATTATATTATAAGGCAAACTAATTCTACTACTTCCTATATTGTTTACAGAACTTGGTAGTCGAACCGTTTTCGTTTCCCCTCCCCCAGGCTCTGCTCTTCTATCGTTCACTTGCAACTGACCTTGTACGATTCGCAGATTTCCTCCGTCATTACCATTTCATCCTCTCTTAACAAACTGCTCTGAAACGTTTTTGTTATTTTTAATTTGTACTCCTTTTTGAATTAGATTAACCTATTGAAAGTATTTTTATTTTTAAGTTCTCTTTCAAACTACGTTCAGTTTGTAATTCTTCAAAATCCTCTTTTTACTTCATTATTTTAATTATTAAATTATAATTAATAATTATTAAATACTTTATTGAAAATCTATTTATTATTATCTCTATTTTAATTGTTTTCTTTCTAATGCAATGGGCTTAAAGCTAAAGTAACTTCCCTCTCATATGCAAAGAAGGAGTTAGCGGTTACCCATACCAAGGCGGTTAGCGGTTACCCGTCAACTTACAAATCGTCGTACTACTACTACTACTAATAATAATAATAAATTACTTTTTTAAGAAATATTTTCAGTGTTTAATATTGTTAGTGGGGACATGATGGTCGAGTAAATAGCGTTCTGCCACTTAGTGCCTCAGGTTTAGGGTAGGGTTTTCCCAACGTGTTCACAAGATGACTGCAGAGCGACAAATCAAATCAAACCAGGGGGTGCGTGTAGCTTGAAGATAAGCTACGGACGCGGAGTAACAATACCCCCGCGCCACTCTACGATCATGTTAGACCGGGACGAACGCTTTAAAGTGGAATCCGAACCACTACAAACATCCATGGCACAGTCGAGACTCGAACCCGAAACCTGTGGTACCGGACGCCAGTCACTCGTCTAGTCAGGCCCCTGCCCAAGATATATCTGCTAGTATAAATATGAAATAAATACGTAGATTTCTACATTAGTATATTTTTAAATATGTTGTATCATTTAGGTCTGAAATCATCAAGATTTTTTTTAATTATAACTTTTAATTAATTAATAATATTAATTTTTCAAATAATAGCCATTTTAATCAGTAATTATTTCTGCAAGAATTCGTGGAAGAATTTAGTTTTTTAACACACATGAAGTGAAATTAGCTCATTAAATTTATATTGATCTTCAAAAATTGCATTAATTATGTTATCTTATCTTATCTTTTAGACAAGGAACATAGGATAGAAGAACTGGAAAAATCAAAAATATAAATATTCATACATTTATTCTAGTTTTATTTTTCAGAGTTTTGTCACAATCAAGGCATATAAGGGCAAAATAAAATACTGGAAAGTTATATTTTTTATTAAAATGCGCCATGGGCTGAGAAAGTGTCTACTCGAGTGAGAAGTGACAGAAGCTAACCCCCCTCCCTTGTCAATACAATAATAATGCAAATCCCTTTATAAAAACATGAATAATTTATTTAGAAATTTAGTGTTTATTTATTTCATTTATTATTGTATTTATAATTATATTATAAATACAATAATAAATGAAATACATAAATACATGTACATATACATTACGCACATTTCTTTATTGAAGACGCTCAAGACCAAGCTATATCTGCTAGTATAAATATAAAATAAATACTCATATTTCTACATTAGTATATTTTTTTAATTATATTTTTAAATGTTTTCTATCATTTAGGTCTGAATTCATCATGCTTTTTCAAAATAAATTTTTTTTTAGGATTAGAATTTTGTATGAATTATTATTATGATGGTGAATTAGAAGAACAAAACTAAATAACTTGTAAAATATATATAATTTTTTACAATAAAATTTACTAAAATGAAATACATCAATTTTCCAAACTATATCTGCTAGTATATGCATATGTATACAATGTATGTATATGAATACATATGTATACTTTGTATGTATATGAATACATATGTATACTTTGTATGTATATGAATACATATGTATACTTTGTATGTATATGAATACATATTTATAATTTGTATGATATGTATACATATGTTTAAATTAGTATATTATTATAATTTTACACATGTTCTATCATTTAGGTCTGAAATCATCAATATTTTTTAAATAATAACCTTTAATTAATTATTAATAACCATTAATTGTATAAATAAAAACCATTTTTAACAAACACGAAGCGAAATTAGCTCATTATATCTCTATTTATCTCCAAAAATTGGATTATTTATTTTATCTTATCTTTTAGACACGTAACTTGTAGTAGTAGAAGAATTGGAAAAATCGAAAATATAAATATTCCTGCGTTTATCCAGTTTTATTTTTCAGAGTTTTGTTACAATCAAGGAATATAAGGGTAAAATAAAATACTGGAAAAGATATATTTTTTATTCTTTTTTTGCATTTTCTTTTTCCCCTGATGCAGCGTGCCATGGCCGGTGGGCCGAGAAGTGAGGGAAGTTGGCACCCCCTCCCTTGACAATACATTAATAATACAAATCCCCTTACAAATAAATTAATAATTTATTTAGTAATGTAGTGTTTATTTAATTATCACATTACAAATATAATAATAAATGAAATAAATAAATAAATATACATAAAATACAATACACACATTTTTATATTGAAGATAACCAATACCAGACTATATCTGCTAGTATACATATAAAATAATGTAAATTTCTACATTATATTTTTATATTTTTAAATATTTTATATCATTTAGGTCTGAATTCATTAAAATTTTTTAATGAAATACCTGGTTAGGATATGAATTTTGTATGAATTGTTATTATGTCATTCTGTAATCAGTAACCATTTTTGAAATTAATCGTGAAAGAATTGCGCTTTTTAACAAACATGAAGGAAAATTAGGTTATTAAATCTAAATTGATCTCCAAAAATTTGAATATTTATCTATCTTATTATTTGAATATTTAACTATCTTATCTTTTAGACACGCAAACTTAGGATAGAAGAATCGAAAAATCGAAAAATATTAATATTCTTGCATTTATCCAGTTTTATTTTTTCAGAGTTTCGTTACAATCAAGGCATATAAGGGCAAAATAAAATACTGGAAAAGATATATTTATTTTTATTTATTTTTTTCATTTTCTTTTTCCCCTTGACGGAGCATGCGCAGTTGACACACAGCTGTTTCAGGCAAAAGTAGGTATTGATTTAAATTTCTTGCATGGGCAGCTCTTCTTCTTCTTCTCAAGCAAATACTTGAAGAGTGGGTACTACAGTATTCGCAGTATTTCAAGCATACGGAAGGCTCATTGTTATTGAAAAAAACTTCAAGCAGAAACATGGAAATACTTTTTTTTCTGTTCTTTCCTATCCAATCTTTTGTGTTTCTTTCTCCCTGCATAACATTGTAACGGTCTTTCTGAAATTGTATTTCTGATTTTATCACTGTTTAGGCAAAAAGATAGTACAGTGCGACGAAACAATACTTTTTTTTAGTATTATTTTAGTACTGTGTTTTCTAATATGTTGGGCAAATATATATTCTCGTGTTAGCATATGTTTTCTTTTCTGCTGTTATTATTTTTAAGTCAGCAAATATTTTTGGATGCAGTCAAACAGAACAGCGTTCGTAGCTGTCCTTCTTTGAATACATTTTCGTTGGACTGAAATAGATCTGGAAAAATTGGTGTCTTGCCTAGGGATGAGCTGCATCAGTTTTTCGATATAATATTGCATAAAATGATAAAAAAAACATTTATAATATACCCTCGGATTTATTATTCACGTGCAAACATAATATTGTCTTCATACAAGGTTTATAATTTCAACAACGACCATGGTTTGTCACTCCACTGTCATGTTGTGCAATTACTTTGGACCTACATTTTAACGTTGATTCTGAACTGCACACAAACATCCATGCCACCGCCAGGATTTTATTAATTGAATGAGGAGTATTTCCTAAATTGATTTACATACACCCATGATACTTTGTTTATGCTCAGAGACAAAAAAAATTGATTCGTTGTATTATATTATTCTTCAAACTTATTAATAAAAATTTAAAACAAAAATTTCAACAAATAATATTATAAACTGACAAATAGAAGTTATCAGATGTAATTCGTAAAAATTAATTTTATTTCAAAACAATCAGGATTATTTAATGTTAATTAATAATGTAAATAACCTATTTTATTTGCGATTACAACATTGCTTTGATGGAGGCACTGTTTAAAAAAAAACGAGGAGACTCGATGGCGTTTGTGAGGTTAGTCGAACTACCTGGTGAGAGTTTTCCTGGTTTTCTCCGATGCGGTACGCAAATGGGGGGTAGTTGCATATAAGTCCATCAGAAATTCATTTCCCTCCTTCTTCAGCGTCACGGAGCCAAGTCAGATTTCTATCTACGGGTGTTCCATCACAGCAGATGTTGCCCCCCCTTCTTCCTTCCTTGAGACCACATGGGTTCTCGGAGTTGTTCTAGATGTTGCTGTCTACCAGGTGTCGTAAAAAAAAAATGTTTTTTTTTTTTTTTTTTTTTTTTTTTTTTTTTTTTTTGCTTTAATGTATAATGAAAGAACAATATAGTTTGATAGTCAAAACAAATACTAAAGTTTAGATTATAGCCCTACTGGGCACACTTTAGGATAATTAGATCGGGAACTACACCTAAATAATAAAGGTAGATAGTACAAATTCGCCTAAAGCAAAAATTTGTATTAAAAACTAACTGCTCTATATTATTGCAATTATAATTGCAACAGGTTTTTGAGCAATAATTCCTATGAAATGTATTTCAAGTATTATATTCGAAATAAATATGTTTATTCCAATTAATTTACTTAGTATTTACTAAATCATTTTTCTAGTTATTCATTGCATTTCTATTCGCTTTGGAAAAAGGTTTTCTTAAAAATGCATTTGAAAGACACATTTAGCTGAATACAATGAAAACGACGTCTTTTATTTTATTTAATAATATTTAAAAAAAGAACTCCTTTATTCTCTAAAGCAGGGGCAAACATGTTCTTTAAAGCATGACTGTAGGGTGAACAGCGCATTCGAACAAACCAGAAACAAAAAAAAAAAAGGTTAAAGTTACAGTTGCGATTGTGATAAAAATGCGCCATTTTTTTTAACGACATCTGGCGATCGTGTTAATCTTTTCGCGCCAATGGCGACACATAAATTCTATTTTAGTAAATAAAAGACGCGACGAGTCGACCGTGTTTTATTTTGAAAAAGAAAAAGATTTTGTGTTTGTGTGGATTGCGTAAAAATTGCTCTTCAAATTCAGCTTTTATTTTTTACTTCACTTTTCGTCTGTAATTAGTGAGAGGGAGTTAGATTCTTTTGTTGATCCACTGAAATAAGAAAGTTTGAAAAATGGGGAAGTAATTTATTTGTTTATTGGTCCGAAAGTAATTTTATTTTGGAAAATAATTGAAATTACAGAAATATTTATTTTAAGAATATTGGGACGCTTAATTTAGTCACCATCTTAGTAAATGTGCAATTTCTTTTTTATAGAACAATGATTTCTTTTATTTTTTATAAACAATGCACAAAAACTAGGTATATTTCAATTCTAATATAATATTTTTAAATGTCTAATAGTATTCTGGTGATTCCATTGTTCAAAATAATGTTTTATTTCAGTTAAAGGTTAAGATAATGAATTTCTTTTAATCTGTAAGGAGATAATTTACACGTTGATTATAATTAACGTACTTCATTCAAAATCCTGTAAAGAAAGAATCACTCGTCACAATGAGTTCAGATTTGAACTGAAGATACTTAAAGAAGGAGGATATCTTACGGCATCAAAGACAGTTTCACAGTGTATTAATATATAGCGCTGTAAGCGGCCTAATGAAAGTGTATTAGGCAGTTGGTGATATTTGGAATCGAAATGACAGCGTATTTCGCATGAGTTGCACTTGAAACCAACTGTAGTGTTCATTGTGCTAGATTGTTTCGGATTTTGGACGGAAAAAATGACTTCCGAGTCATTCAACAGTTGTGACACTGTGAGTGGAAAGCCCATCCACCAGATCAAGGAACTTTTTTGAAACTTTCTTTGATGCCACACTTTGTCTCCCTTCTTCCAATATCTTCAGTTCAATTTTGAACTTATTGTGACGAATGGTACTTTTTTGACAGCATTTTGAAAGTTTAACTTTAATTATAATCGCCCTCTATATTGAAAGAAGAATACAATTTAAATAAAATAATAAAAGTAAATAATACATATTCGCCTAGAGAAACTATTTTTATTAAATTATTTGTTCTATATTACATTTTGCAACAAGTTGTTTGGCAATAATTTCCACGAATTTTACTTTATTATATTTGAAATAAATATTTTCATTCCAGTTAATTCACTAAATCATATTTCCAGTTCCAAGTTCATTGCATTTCTACTTTTTTTCGAGAAAGTTTCCTTAAAAATGCATTTGAAAGACAGATTTAGTTGAACACAATGAAAGCGATGTCTTTTATTTTATTTAATAACATTTTTTCTCTTAAAAAATAATTCTTCATTCTCTAAAAGCATGGGAAGCAAATGCTCTTTAAAGCCTGACTGTAGGGTGAACAGCGCGTTCGAACCAACCAAAAACAAAAAAAGGTTAAAGTTAGAGTTCCGATTGGGATAAAAATGCACCATTTTTTTAACGACATCTGGCGATCGTGTCATCTTTTCGCGCCAATGGCGACATAAATTCTATTTTAGTAAATAAAAGACGCGACGAGTCAACCATGTTTTATTTTGAAAAAAAATTTTGTGTTTGTGTTGATTGTGTAAAAGTTGTGCTCTTCAAATTCTGCTTTCAATTTTTACTTTACTTTTCATCTGTTAATTAGTGAAAGTTGAATTAGATTCTTTTGTTGGTCAACTGAAATAAGAAAGCGTTAAAAATGGGGAAGTAATTTATTTATTTATTCGTCCGAAATTAATTTTATTTTGGAAAATAATTGAAATTATAGAAATATGATTCGTTGAAGAATATTGGTACGCTTAATTTAGTCGCCATTGAATCCTTTTTAAACAAATGCGTAATTTCATCTTTTATAGATCGTTAATTTTTTTTTTTAAACAATGCACAAAACCAATTATATTTTCCATCCTAATATAATTTCTTCAAATGACTAATAGTATTCTGGTGATTCCATTGTTAAAATAATGTTTTATTTCTGTTCAGTGAAAGGTTAAGATAATGAATTTCATTCAATTTCTGTAAATAAAATATATGGAACAATTCTAGTTCATTTTTATTGCTTCATAAATATATTGGATTGAATTACTGTTTAAGTAATGTATTGGATGCTGTTGTCGGCCTGATGTCCAATTTTCTAGCGCTGTGGCTATTGGTACCTCAGGCTTCAGGTTCGAATCCTGATGATGGATGGTGTTTGTTTAGTGGTTTGCAATCCACGTTAAAACTGTAGGTCCCAGTCAAATTAATTAGTGTGCACAAAATGCGCGAGATAATATGCTGAAAATCCCAAACACCATCGAGGGTCATCCTTTCTTAAAACAATGTCTACAACAATCTGGGACATGACATCTTGAACTCATGGATGGATCACAGTTTCTGTTGTGAACACCAGCGCAGTAAAAGCGCACGTTGCCTCTTAGCCACGAGTCGTTCATTCTGCGAATTTGCAAGGAATAGTCCCGAAAGACTTGTAGGTCGGAAATGTCTCTGCGGAATAGTAATAGAGTACGCAATTTAATTAGCAGTTTGAGGCAAACATAATCCTCACATGATCATTTGACTTTAACATATGCAATGTTAATTGTTCAGTATTTGACAATAAATTAAAAAGGATATAGCTTTATTATTAAAATAAATAATCGCCTAAAGCAAAAAATTTGTATTAAAAACTAATTGTTTTATAGTACATTTTGCAACAGTTATTTTTAAGCAATAATTCCTACGAATTTTACATGAAGTATTATACTCTAAATAAATATTTTTATTCCAATTAATTTACTAAATCATATTTCCTGTTACTCATTACATTTCTATTTCTTTTGGAAAAAGGTTTTCTTAAAAATGCATTTGAAAGACACATTTAGCTGAATACAATGAAAACGGCGATATTTATTTTTATTATTAATATTTAAAAAAAAAAAAAAAGAACTCAATCATTCAAAAAAAGCAGGGAAAGCAAATGTTCCTTAAAGCATGACTGTAGGGTGAACAGCGCATTCGAACAAACCAGAAACAAACAAAAAAAAGGTTAAAGTTACAGTTGCGATTGCGAGAAAAATGCGCCATTTTTTTAACGACATCTGGCGATCGTGTTAATCTTTTTGCGTCAATGGCGACACATAAATTCTATTTTAGTAAATAAAAGATGCGACAAGTCAACCATGTTTATTTTCAAAAAAAGATTTTTGTGTTTGTGTTGATTGTGTAAAAGGTTATGCTCTTCAAATTCAGCTTTCATTTTTTACTTTACTTTTCATCTGTTAATTAGTGAGAGTGAATTAGATTATTGTTCCTCCACTGAAATAAGAAAGCGTGAAAAATGCGGAATTAATTTGTGTTTTTCGTTCCGAAAATAATTTTATTTTGAAAAATAATTGAAATTATAGAAATAAGATTTATTGAAGAATATGGACACGCCTAGTTTAGTCGCCAATGAATACATTTTAAGTAAATTTGTTATTTCTTTTATGTAGAACATTGATTTTTTTAACAATGTAGAGAATTGTACAGAACCAATTATATTTGAATTCTAATAGAATTTGTTCAATGACTAATAGTATTCTGTTAATTCCATTGTTCAAAATAATGTTTTGTCTGCTCTGAGCTAATATAATGTGTGTCTAAAATAATGAATTGCATTTGATTTGGGTAAAGATAATATATAGGCAATTCTATTTCATTTCTATTGCTTAATTGATTCATTGAATTGAATTAGTGTTTTACAAACGAAGTGGATTTGTGACTGTTGTGACCAATCCTCAGTGTCTTGAAGTCATGCAGTCATGATGATGATGATGATGAAGATTATTTAGTTCACTGGTCCGGTGGGGTCATCTCCGGTGGTGGCAAACATAAAAAAATGAAGACATTGACATTTACCGGAAGGTAAAGAGTGTCGGTGATAATTTACAAAAAAAAAATGAATTTAGGTAGGAGGTTAGAGCAGAATATTCCTATGTCTTTTAAAATTAGAGTGAGGTTCATAGTGTTCGATCTTTTGAATGGGCATATGTTGGCGGTTGTCACTATTATTGAAGAATATTTCTGAAAGTCTTTTTCAGTACTTATTGAGAGGGAGTTGAATCTTTGAATATCATCGCTTCTTATGAACCAGTTGACATTCATTATCTGCCTAATGGTCAAATTTTGTTGAAATTTTTTTTGAATTATAGAGGTGAAAATCAGAAGTTCATTATGTCTACTCATGCTCGAGTTTCTTGCTATGAGGGGATTTGTTAATTTGTCTGTTTTGTTCATTTGGAAAATGTTTTTTCTTTATTTTTTCAGTCTTTTTTTTGACATAGTTAAACTGAAAATTCCAATTTAGACGTTGAGGAAGATAAATTCCAAGATATTTTGCTTCTGATTCCCAGAAGATAAGTTGGTTTTTGATTTTTATATTTTATTCTTGCTGAAGACTGCTTCAGTTTGTTAATGCTAAAAACCTACATCACACAAGAAGTGTACTCATGGAAGGGGGAAAGAGGGGTGCAGCTTCTGTTATGACGGAGCACCCGTAGGTAGAAGTCTGACTTGGCTCCGAGTCGCAGAAGAAAGAAGCACTCCCTTCCGGGATGACTTTATAGGGGTATCCAGCCCGCACGTACGTATCGTTTGGGAGAAAATACGAAAACTCCCACCTTGTAATCCGACTCACGCGGCAAGATGCTGAGCAAACGCCAAACGCCATCAAGTCTTCTCTCTTTTTTTTTTTTTTTTTTTCCCTGTAAAACTGACTGCAACAAAGCCTCCAGTGAAATGAACCTCAGCCCTAATTCTCACCAGCCACTGACCCGCGAGTCTGCCATTCTGTGACGTTGTAAGTAATAGATCGATAAAATCTCTATATCTGTAGAAAGTTCTTGCGTTACTCATAAGAAAAAGAAAAAGGAATATACTAACCATAGAATAGTAATAGAGCACGAATTGGAGGTGGCAGTTTGAGTCAAACATAATCCTCACGCTATTATACACTTTACGTGACTTTCATTTGAAGTTAAACATATGAGATGATAGCTGCTCGGTTTTTGGCAACCATCTTTACTGTTGGCTATTACTAGTAAATGCTGTTGGAGTACAGGGAGAAAAATATACTTTTTATTTATGTTATATGTTATTGTTGTTTCTTATCCCACTTGACTGGCCAAGCCCACACGTACTCATGATTGAAGGGGAAGGAAGCAGCTTCTGTTGTGATGGAGCACCCGTAGATAGAAGTCTGACTTTTGGCTCCGTGACGCTCTTACAGTCATGGGAGACCGGGACCTACGGCTTAAAGTGGATTCCGAACCACTCCAAACATCCATGGCATCGCCGGAATTCGAACCCGAAACCTGTGGCCAGAGCGCTAGACACTCGGCCATTCAGGTCTCAAATTTGCCAACGGCCCGCGGTGTTCCCAGGTGGTCACCCACCCAAGTACTGACCGCGCCCAATGATGCTTGACTTCGGTGATCTAACGAGAACCGGTATATTCAGCATGGTATGGCCGTTAACATTTATGTTATATTATTAAACATTATTACATTTTTATTGCATTTTCTGCAATCCATACATTTTCTTTAAACCTGTTTTGCTTTTATCCATACGTCTGCCCGTTACTGACCCGGTATCTCCCATTTCTTCACTCACTTTCGAATTTGTCTTTTTACGTATTTTACGTTTTGAATTTTATTTCAATACACGCTGCAGCATAAGATAAAATTTTGAAATAATAAGTTACATTAATTTCTTTTTATCTAAAGACAGCGATTATATATGCACAATAAAAGAATAAAAATGTTGTTTGATGTTTGTTGTGTTATGTGTCACTCACTGTCTGTAGAACATGAATTGAGTTATTTTTTTCACCTGTAATTCAATTTTGTGCCTTCATTTGGTAAAAAAATACATTAAAAATCCATGGGTTTATCGATTTTTGGACCACAAAGTTTAATCAAAACTTTTTATGATACTGACTATTGGTTCTGATATGACCATTTCATATCATTTCACTATCTCAGTTCGAGAGCCTGCTTAGAGCCCATTAAAATATTTTTCCATTGAATGACTGACTAATTAAGATGAAAGTCTTTTTTCTTAACATTAAAGTAGAACACAGTTTGTTTCTTAACATTAAAGCAGAAAAATTGTTTTTTCTACATTAAATATTTTATTAGATGTACATATTTGAAATACGCCCAACCTTTCTGTCAAGAGAATCAAATCCTTTTACTCCATCTGTTCCTGAGCGGAACAGTATGGTGTGGATTGTAGGAATAGTAGGTCGTAGGTAGAATAGTAGGTTAAACTGTAGGTCCCGGTTTCATAGGATCGTAGAGAGTGTGTAGGGGCATTGTTACTCCACATCCGCAGCTTATCTTCAAGCTACACGCGCCTCCTGGTTAGTGCTAATTGAGTAACGTCGGTGCAACCCTTGCTTATGGCATAAAAGAAGCCTAAGTATTTGAAACGCAGAATTAGAAAATGAAACATATTTGAAATGCGCCCAATCATTTTGTATTGACCCAACGATTTGATTGAAGTCCCACGAATCATATCATTTCCCACCATTTGTTCCGGAGACTATTTAAACCGCTGCACCTTTTAACCATACTTACATGGAGATTATCGCAGCCTTCATTTCTGGAAAACTATGCTTCTATCTGCGAGTCCATTACTTCTCCGTGCGTGCACTCACAGCACGCCAACAAACCCTTGATGCGCTTAAAATTCCACCTTTCGGTAAAGAAGAACTTGAAGCCAAGAATCGAGAGGGGCTCAATAAATCTCGCCAAGCTCTCGCTGTTCGCCAAAGTAATTAAAAACGGCAGCGCCAAAATGAAACTCCTAATTCCGTTATAATCTGCGCAAATGAATGAAAGTCGGAAGCTAGCAGAATTCACAGACCAGAAATTTTAAATAGGATATAAAATGAGGGTGTGATTTTCCACCAGAAGGCTTCCATCCTTCCTTCCCCACACGGAAGCCTTCCCTTTACAGTCAAGACGAGTTTGTTTCATTTCGAATGTCGTGGAAGCGAAACGGGAAGGTGTTTGTCACGTGCACACAGGTGTTAAAAGATTATTTTTCTTTCCGAGTGAGTTAATGTGTTTGCATATCTCTCGTGACATTTAACACCAGTTTGTATGCATCGTAGTCTCATCTAACAAGATGAATGTAAATAATTGTCATTTCACAGTCTGTATTTAAAAGATTTAATTTCTTTTCGAATCTAATTAACAACTTTATTTTGAAAGATTGACTAAAAATTAATAATTTTTTTTTCTTTGAAAGGAAATAGAAAAAAATAATTTTTTTTAACTACAAAGTAAAATGCATTGATTACTTGAATGGAAAGTATGATATTTAAAAAACATAGAATTGGACATTCGAATACTCGATGAAGTTTGTTCAACGTCTTGGGATGTTCACCATCTTGCCTTGTTAGCCGAACTTCCAGGTGGGAGTTCGTCTAGTTTTTTTTACTGTATGGCCCATGTGACCCCTATATGATCATATTAAACTGAGACCTGCGGTTTAACGTGGATTGCAAACCACTACAAACGTCCACAGCGCCACCGGGACTCGAACCCTGTGGAACGAGGCACCAGAGCGCAAACCAGTCGAACATCAAGACCCCGTCACATTGAAATTTATTACGCTGAAATGATTCGTTTCTTAACTTTATAGTAAAATAATTGTGTGTTTATCTTAAAAATTTCACGTATGATTATTGGAAAATTTGTCTACACTTTTCCGATGGCCACGTACTGAATTCTAGCGAATAAAATCATTTCACTATCTGTGTTCGAGAGCATATTTAGAACCCACTATACTCTTTTACCGAGGAACAACCAACTGCACTCAAACTGAAAAACATTTCGTATATGTTTAATTGAAATGTCTTTCCTAATGACCAGGTATTGATGTCCTCTGAATCGTATCACTATACTCTCTCAGTTTGAGAGCATAATTAGTGATTAAACTTTCAATAATTTTTACTGGATTCAATTCTTTTACCATGGAACAACCGACTGATTAAGATAAAACAGTTTGTTTCTGAACATAAAAGCAGAATACAGTTTCTTTCTTAACATTAAAAAAAAATTGTTTTTTAAAATTAAACAAAATACTGTTTATTTCTTAACATTTGTTCTCCTAATGCAGCTGACAAACACTTACACAGTTGTCTTTGCTGCCTTAAAGCAAGCTCTGAACCTACGTTACTCACTGAGCACTACCCAGGAGGTGCATGTAGCTTGAAGATAAGCTACTGACGTGCAGTAACAATACTCCCGCAACACTCTACGATCCTATAAGACCGGGATCTACGGTTTAATGTGAATTCCGAACCACTACAAACATGCATAGCCCCGTCCGCACTCAAACCCGAAACCCGTGGTACCGAGTGAAAAGGCGCTGGCCATTCGGGCATCAGGACCACTAGTTTCTTAATATTAAAGCTGGAAAATTGTGTGTTTCTCAACATTAAAGCAGAAAAAGTGTTTATTTCCCTTACCTATTTCATTAGATGTACATATCTGAAATGTCTCCAACCTTTTTGTATTGAATTCAGAGAATCATATCATTTCACGCAATGTGCTCCGGCGAAGGGGCTGCACACTGTCCTTTGGTAGCCCAGGCTTCGGGTTCGAATCCTGGCGGTGGCAAGGATGTGTGTGAGTGGTTCGGCATTCAATTTAAAATGTATGTCCCGGTCAGCTTATAACTCATACACACAAGATGACCGTAGAGTGACAAACCAAGCCAAACGGCGTCCGTAGATCTTCAAGTTATACCCCCCCCCCCCGGGTAGTGCTAAGTGAGTAACGGCGATGCAGCGCTTGCTTAGGGCATAAATGATCACGGTGTAAGTATTTGAAAAGCTGCATTTAAAAATAGAACACATTTAAAATGTCTCCAACTCTTTGTATTAAAGTGCCACGCAATAACACCATTTCACACCATTCTATTCCAGGATCTATTTACACTGTTGCACCCATTAAGCACTCTTACCATGGAGATTATCCCAGCGTTCATTTTCAGAAAACTACACGTCTCTCTGAGAGTCCATTACTTCTCCGTGCGTGCGGTGACAGTTCGCCAACAAACCACGTCATGCGCTTAAAATTCCACCTTTTAGCAGAAGAACTTCAAACCAGGAAGTTCATTAAATCCCGCCAAGCTCTCGCAGTCGCCAAAGTAATTAAAAACGGCGGCGCCAAAAGGAAACTCCTAATCGCATTGTAATCTGTGCAAATGAATGAAAGTTGAAAACTAGCAGAATTCACAGACCAGAAATTTTAACGAGAAAATAAAATGGGTGGGATTTTTCGCCAAAAGGCTTCCTCCTTCGTTCCCCATGTGGAAGCCTTCCCATCAAAGTGAGACGATTATGTTTCGTTTCGAATGTCGTCAAAGCGAAACGGGAGGGTGTTTGTCACGTGCACGCAGGAGTTAAAAGAGTGTTTTCTTTTCGTGGGAGTGTTTGTGTATCTCTCGTGGCATTTAACACCAGTTTGTATGCATCGTAGTCTCCTCTAAGAAAATGAATATAAATATTCGTCATTTCGCAGTCTGCGTTTAAAAGATTTATTTTATTTTCGAATCTAATTATCAACAATATCAGGAAAGATTTATTGTTGAATGAAATGTTTTGTTGCTCAACTTTAAAGTAAATTAATTGTTTGATTACCTTAAAATTTCTTGTATGTTTATTTGAAATGGGTCCACACTTTTACTATAACCATGTATTAATGTCCTGTGAATCGAATTATCTCATTTCACTGTTCGAGAGCATATTTAGAACCCATTATACTCTTTTACCAGAAAAAGCCAAATTTCATCAACACTTCATCATATATGTTTATTTGAAATGCCTCTACATGTCTCAACCTATGGCCATGCATTGAATTCCAGCGAATCATATCATTTAACTCTTTCTGGTCGAGAGGATAATTAGAGATTAAACATTTAATAATATTTATGGGATTAAATTCTTTTAACATGGAACAACCGACTAATTAAGATAAAACTGTTTGTTTCTTTACATTAAAGCAGAATACTGTTTTTCTTTTAACATTTATTTTTCTAATGCAGTTGGCAAACACTTAGACAGTTGTCTCTAATGCTTTAAGGGAAGCACTGCATCGATGTTACTAACTTACCACTCTACCCAGGAGGTGCGTGCAGCTTGAAGTTAAGCTGCTGACGCGCAGTAACAGTACCCCTGTACAGCTCTACGATTCCATTGGGCCGGGACCTACGGTTTAAAGTGTATTTCGAAAAACTACAAGCATCCATGCCCCCTCCGGCACTCGAACCCGAAACCTGTGGTACCAAACCCCAGAGCACTAGCCACTCGACTATCAGGTTCCCTTTTTACTTAACACTAAAGAAGATAAATTGTGTGTTTCCTGACATTAAAGCAGAAAAATTGTTTCTTTATATTACATATTTCATTCGATGTGCATATTTAAAATGTGTCCAACCTTCTTGTATTAAAGTCCCGAGCAATCATATCATTCCACACCATCTGTTTCGGAGCCTACTTAAACCGTTTTACCCAATAGCATCCTTACCATGGTGATTATACCAGCCTTCATTTTAAGAAAATCATACGTCTTTGTGCGAGTCCATTACTTCCTCTGTGCGTGAGGTGGCAGCACGCCAACAGACCCTGTGATGCGCTTAGAATTCCACCTTTTGGCGACGACGAGCTTCAAGCCAAGAAGCGAGAGATAGGCTTATTAAATCCCGCGAAGCCCTCACATTCGCCAAAGTAATTAAAAACAGCGGCGCCAAAAGGAAACTCCTAATCGCATTGTAATCCTCGCAAATGAATAAAAGTTGCAAAACTAGCAGAATTCACACACCAGAAATTTTAATGAGGAAATAAAATTGGGGTGGAATTTTACCCATGAAGACTTTCTACCTTCCTGCCGCATATGGAAGGATTTTCCCATTAGAGTCAGACGAGTTTGTTTCATTTCGAATGTCACCGAAGCGAAACGGGAAGGTGTTCTTCGCGTGCACGCAGGAGTTGAAAGATTCTTTTCTTTTCGAGTGAGTTCATTTGTTTGTATATCTCTCGGGACATTTAGCACCAATTTGTATGCATCGCTTTCTCATCTAAGAAGATGAATGTAAGCAATTTTCGTTGCGCAGTCTGTGTTTAAAAGATTTATTTTATTTTTATATCTAATTATCTACAATATTTTTAAAAATTGATTGTTGAATGAAATATTTTGTTCTTTAGCATTAAAGTAAAATAATTGTTTTGTTTATCCTAAAAATTTCATGTATGTTATTTGAAATGTCTCCACCATTATCCTATGAGTTTGTATTGAATTCCAGGGAATCGTATCATTTTACTCTCTCTGTTCGAGAGAATAGTTAAAAATTAAACGTTTTATAATATTTATGGGATTAAATTCTTTTACCATGGAACATCTAATTAATTAAGATAAAACTGTTTGCTTCTTAACATTAAGGAAGAATACTGCTTATTTCTTCAGATTAAAGCAGAATACTGTTTGTTCCTTAACATTAAAGCTTAATACTGTTTGTTTCTTAATGTTAAAGCGAAATACTGTGTGTTTACATAGCCTATTTTAATAGATGAATCAACTATTTCAATCCGAAATGCATCCAACCTTTTCATATTGGTCCGGGAAATCATACAATTTCCTACCATCTGTTCTATGGCTTATTTAAACCATTGTATCCATTAAGCATCTTTATCATGGAGATTATTCCAGCGCGCATTTCCAGAAAACTATACATATTTCTGCGAGTCCATTATTTTTCAGTGTGCGTGTGGTGACAGCACGCCAACAGACCCTGTGATGCGCTTCAAATTCAACCTTTTGGTGAAAGAAGAACTTCCAGCCAGGAAGCGAGAGGGGCTGATAAAATCCTGCCAAGCTCTCGCAGTCGCCAAAGTAATTAAAAACTGCAGCGCCAAAAGGAAACTCCTGATCGTATTATAATCTGCGCAAATGAATGAAAGTTGAAAACTAGCAGAATTCAGAAATTTCAACGAGGAAATGAAATGGTGGGATTTTCTACCAGAAGGCTTCCTCCTTCCTTCCCCATGTGGAAGCCTTCCCATTCGAGTCAGACGAGTTTGTTTCATTTCGAATGTTCGATGAAGCGAAACGGAAGGGTGTTTGTCACGCGCACGCAGGAGTTAAAAGATTCCTTTTCTTTCCGAGTGAGTTAATGTGTTGGTATATCTCTCGTGGCATTTAACACCAGTTTGTGTGCATCGTCATTCTCATCTAAGAAGATGAATGTAAATAATGGTCGTTTCGCAGTCTCTTTTTGAGAGATTTATTTTATTTTCTAAGCAACAATATTTTGAAAAATTGGTTAACAGAAATGTTTTGTTGCTTAACTTTAAAGAAAATTAATTGTTTGTTTGTCTTAAAAATTTCATGTATGATTATATGAAACGAGTCCACACTTTTCCGATGACCATGTATTGATGTCCAGTGTATCATATCATTTTACTCTCTCTGTTGGTGAGCATATTTAGAGTTTACACTTTTTATAATAATTATGGGATTAAATTCTTTTACCATGGAATAAACGAGAAATTAGGATGAAACTGTTTCTTTCTTAACATTAAAGAAGAATACTGTTCTTAACATTTGGTTTTTCTAATGCAGTTGGCAAACCCGTATTAGAAAAATAAATGTTAAAAAAAGCACTTAGACAGTTGCCTTTGTTGCTTTAAGGCAAGCGTTTCACTGACGTTAATTACTTAGTACTACCAAGGATGTGCGTATAGTGTGAAGATAAGCAGCGGAAGAGGAGTAACAATACACCCGCAGTACTCTACGATCCTGTAAGACCTAGATCTACGGTTTGAAGTGAATTTCGAACAATTAAAACACCAGTGACACTGCCGGCACTCGAACCCGAAACTTGTGGTACAGAGCGAAAGAGCTCTAGCCACTCGGCCATCAAGCAACCTTATTTCTTAACATTAAAGCAGAAAAAAATATGTGTTTCTTAACATTAAAGCAGAAAAATTGCGTGTTTCTTAATATTAAAGCAGAAAAATTGTTTGTTTTCATTGCGTATTTCATTTGATGTACATATTTGAAATTTAGCCAACCTTTTGTATCGAAGTCCCGCGCAATCATACAAATTTCACTTTTTCTGATCGAGATCATATTGAGAGCCTATTAAACACTTTTACCATAAAAGAACTAAATATTTTACAGAACCCTTTTGTTTCGTAGCACTAAGGCAGAAAAAGGATTTGCTTATATTACGTATTTCATTAGATATACATATTTTAAATGTTTCACCTTTTTGTATTGATGTCGCGCGAATCATACAATTTCACACCATCTGTTCCGGAGCCTATTGAAACCGTTGCACCCATTAACCATCCTTACCATGGAGATTATCCCAGCGTTCATTTTCAGACAAACCATACGTCTGTCAATCCATTACTTCTCCGTGCGTGCGGTGACAGCACGCCAACAGAACCCGTGATGCACTTAAAATTCCACCTTTTAGCTGAAGCAGAACTTCGAGCTCGGAAGCGAGAGGGGTTTATTAAATCCTACCACACGGAAGCTTTCCCTTTAGAGTCAGGACGAGTTAAAAGATTCTTTTCCTTTCCGAGTGTGTTAATGTGTTTGTATATCTCTCGTGACATTTAACACCAGTTTGTATGCATCGTAGTCTCATCTAACAAGGTGAATGTAAATAATTGTCGTTTCGCAGTCTGTATTTAAAAGATTTAATTTCTTTTCGAATCTAATTAACAACTTTATTTTGAAAGATTGACTAAAAATAAATAATTTCTTTTTTCTTTGAAAGTAAATAGAAAAAAATTTTTTAACTACAAAGTAAAATACATTGATTACTTGAATGGAAAGTATGATATTTAAAAAACATAGAATTGGACACTGGAATACTCTATGAAGTTTGTTAAACTTCTTGGGATGTTCACTATTTTGCCTTGTTAGCCGAACTACCAGGTGGGAGTTTGTCTAGTTTTTTTTCTATATGGCACATGTGATCCCTATATGATCATATTAAACCGAGACCTGCGGTTTAACGTGGATTGCGAACCACTACAGACGTCCATAGCGCCACCCGGACTCGAACCCTGTGGAAACACACACATTGAAAGTTATTACGCTGAAATGATTCGTTTCTTAACTTTTTAGTAAAATAATTGTGTGTTTATCTTAAAAATTTCACGCATGGTTATTGGAAATGTGTCTACACTTTTCCGATGACCACGTACTGAATTCCAGCGAATCACATCATTTCACTGTCTGTGTTCGAGGGCATATTTAGAATCCACTATACTCTTTTACCGAGAAACAACCAACTGCACTCAAACTGAAAAAAACTTGTGTGTTTCTCAACTTTAAAGCAGAAAAATTGTTTATTTCCCTCACCTATTTCATTAGATGTACATATCTGAAATGTCTCCAACCTTTTTGTATTGAATTCAGAGAATCATATCATTTCACGAAATGTGCTCCGGCGAAGGGGCTGCACACTGTCCTTTGGTAGCCCAGGCTTCGGGTTCGAATCCTGGCGGTGGCAAGGATGTGTGTGAGTGCTTCGGCATTCAATTTAAAATGTATGTCCCGGTCAGCTTATAACTCGTACACACAAGATGACCGTAGAGTGACAAACCAAGCCAAACGGCGTGCGTAGATCTTCAAGTTATACCCCCACCCCCCGGGTAATGCTAAGTGAGTAACGGCAATGCAGCGCTTGCTTAGGGCATAAATGATCCCGGTGTAAGTATTTGACAAGCTGCATTTAAAAATAGAACACATTTAAAATGTCCCCAACTCTTTGTATTAAAGTGCCACGCAATAACACCATTTCACACCATTCTATTCCAGGGTCTATTTACACTGTTGCACCCATTAAGCACTCTTACCATGGAGATTATCCCAGATCTCATTTTCAGAAAACTACACGTCTCTCTGCGAGTCCATTACTTCTCCATGCGTGCGGTGACATTTCGCCAACAAACCACGTCATGCGCTTAAAATTCCACCTTTTAGCAGAAGAACTTCAAACCAGGAAGTTCATTAAATCCCGCCAAGCTCCCGCAGTCGCCAAAGTAATTAAAAACAGCGGCGCCAAAAGGAAACTCCTAATCGCATTATAATCTGCGCAAACGAAAGGAAGTTGAAAACTAGCAGAATTCACAGACCAGAAATTTTAGCGAGGAAATAAAATTAGGGTGGGATTTTCCACCAGAAGGCTTCCTCCTTCGTTCCCCATGTGGAAGCCTTCCCATCAGAGTGAGACGATTATGTTTTGTTTCGAATGTCATCAAAGCGAAACGGGAGGGTGTTTGCTACGTGCACGCAGGAGTTAAAAGATTGTTTGCTTTTCGAGGGAGTTCATGTGTTTGTGTATCTCTCGTGGCATTTAACACCAGTTTGAATGCATCGTAGTCTCCTCTAAGAAAATGAATATAAATATTCGTCGTTTCGCAGTCTGCGTTTAAAAGATTTATGTTATTTTCGAATCTAATTATCAACAATATCAGGAAAGATTGATTGTTGAATGAAATGTTTTGTTGCTCAACTTTAAAGTAAAATAATTGTTTGTTTACCTTAAAAATTTCATGTATGTTTATTTGAAATGTGTCCAAACTTTTCCTATAACCATGTATTAATGTCCTGTGAATCGTATCATTTCACTATCTCTTTCTAGAACATATATAGACTAGATATACATAGATAAAAAGCCTTTTATCGGAACACTTCATCATATAATTTCTGTAAAGGCAACTCATCTAAAACCTGGTTTAACTTTACTCTAAACATTCCTGAAGAGCCCAGGTTTAAATCACTTGTCATTTTCATACACCGGAAGGACCACGATTGTTTATCGAATCACCTTTTCTGAATGAGATATTTGAAAATCCTAAATGCATGTTCGGCAATGTGGGAGGGAACATGGGTCCCTGCTTCCTACCTGTGTGCCCTGCACTTGCTTCCCCTCACTGTGTAGGGTCGTTACTCAGGGGCTAGGCCCCTAATGGGCTAAGCAGGTCGCTATGTGATTTCCCTCGATTTTGGTTGTACTTCTTTTTGTATTCCTTATGACCTTTTATGGTATTGCTTTTTGCAGCCTGCCATTGGAAAAAAAAGAGCATATATCGAGAACATAACTCCCTTTTACAACTGAACAACTGACTAATTAATATAAAAATGTTTGTTTCTTAGCATTAAAGCTGGAAAATTGTTTCTTTCTGTTAAGTATTTCAATAAATGTACATATCTGAAAAGCATCCAACCTTTTTGTATTGAAATTCAGCGCAATCAACCATATCACACCATATGTTTGGGAGCCTACTTAAACCGTTTTACCCAATAGCATCCTTACCATGGAGATTATCCCAGCCTTCATTTTAAGAAAATCATACGTCTTTGTGCGAGTCCATTACTTCTTCTGTGCGTGAGGTGACAGCACGCCAACAGACCCCGTGATGCGCTTAGAATTCCACCTTTTGGCGACGAAGAGCTTCAAACCATGAAGCGAGAGATAGGCTTATTAAATCCCGCCAAGCCCTCACATTCGCCAAAGTAATTAAAAACGGCGGCGCCAAAAGGAAACTCCTAATGGCATTATAATCCTCGCAAATGAATAAAAGTTGGAAACTAGCAGAATTCACAGACCAGAAATTTTAACGAGGAAATGAAATCGTGGTGGGATTTTCCACCAGAAGTCTCCGTCCTTCCTTCCTCTGATGAATGTAAATGCTGTTTCGCAGTATTTAAAATATATATTTTAGTTTCGATTCTAATTCAATTATTAACAACAATATTTTGAAAGATTGATTGTTGAACGAAGTGTTTTGTTGCTTATATTACATATATTATATTCGTGTACTGCACATTCGAATTTTTTTTTACTTTGTTGATTCCTCCACCAAGAGTTTGGACCATGTAGAAATAGCAATAATTTATGTCATTAATTTGTATTCTCCAAATCTAGACAAAGGGCATTCATTTCTTTTTTCCCGCTCATCTAGACGGAAAGTGTCCTTGGTATATCAATTGTAATTTTGCATTGAAAATAAATATAATATGCCTTTATTGTTGTTGTTGTGACTAATCCTCAGTGTACTGCAGCGTGGGACGAACATTCTAGGACTAGCCTATTCCTCGATGGAAGGAAAGTGGGCCGCTTCTGCTGTGAAAGACAAAAGTAGGTAGAGGTCAGACTTGGCTCAGAGTCTCTAAAGAAGGAGGGAAGTGCCTTCCAGGAGGACTTTTAGGAAGAACTACTCCTATTTTGCTTAGCGCATGGGAGAAAATCTGGAAACTCCCACCAGGTAATCCGAAAAGCGAGACAAGATTCAAGAATTCGAGACAAGATTCAAGCAATACAAGATGTTAACATCATAAACGCCATCCAGTTTCTTCGCCTTTTGAAACAGTGTCTACAGCAAAGCCGCCAGTGGAAGGAACCTCGGCCCTAATGCTCACTAGCGGCGTACGTTGTCACTGCCCTACGAGTCGGGCAATATGCTTATTTTAATAAAAGACTGATGGAGCATTTTTGGGTTTCAAATGACACATTTCCATCTATACAACAGAATTTATTGGCAGATTTAAAGCACTTACGTGGCATCAAAGCTCTAAAAATATAACGTGTTTAACTAATACGAAAAATTCCGTATACAATTAGCAACTTCATAAAACTTTTTACATATGAATGACTTCAATAAAAGTTAAATTTATTTCACATTTTTTAAAATCCATTCCTAAAGATAGTAGTTCATAAAATTGCAACAAAATGTCAGGAGTCGATAGTCGATGCAAAATATTCGATTCAAGAGTTAGAAATTATTTGGCCAACTCTACCCCCTGAGTAGAAAGTTGGTTCTCATATTGGGAGATACAACCCTCTTGGGGGCAATCGAATCATAAAAAACAGCGATAATAAAACGCAGGCGAATTAGGGGCGGGGAGTTGTGAAAATATGGGGAAAGGTATAAAGAAGTATTTTCGTCGTCATATTTATTTGGTGGAACTGGAATTTAGTGAGGATAGACATTTCTAAGCAAAAATAAGAAACTAAAGGCCCCCTCCCCAAATAACAAGTCGCAATGATTTACGATTATGCTGGCAAAAATGGAGCTGAGAATTAATTAGTTGATAACAAAGCACCAAGTTGCCTGTTGTTTCTTACCCCACTTAGTAGACAGCAACATCTACACCATTCCCAAGAATGTTTGTCAATCATCTTTGTTTGTGTCTCTCATAATACCGTAATAGTGCGATTGGTTTGGTTTCTCGTTCTACATTAATTTTTGCACACTTTGCGCTAATTAGATCAATACCTAAAGTTTAACTAGGATTCCTAACCAATAATAAACATCTATGACCCCCATTTTCAAATCAGCCCTTTGTGGTCTCATGTTGAATGGAAAGGGGGCAGCTTTTGTTGTGATGGAGCACCCATAGGTAGAAGTCTGACTTGGCTCCATGACGCTTTTCGATTTGAGACCGGGACCTACGGCATAAAGTGGATTTCGAACCACTACAAACGTCCTTGGCCCCAACGGGTCTCGAACCCGAAACCTGTGGCACTGAGTGCTGGTCACTCGGCCATTCAGACCTGCGCTCAAGTTCGTACATCTCATAAGAATAATTTTTAATGTCCGTTAATTTTCTTTTCAAATTATTCTTCGTTATCTTAATTTTCTGTGTGTAATTGTTACTATGATTAATTTCAGTAAATAATTTTATGATTTCAAGTTTCAAAAGGCCTTATTTAAAAGAGATTTATTTAATATGTTTTAAGTCGTTGATAAAAAGTATAGTCACAAAACTTTCTACACGTGTATGAGTTCAATAAAAATCAAATTTATTTCACAAATTTTTTAAATGCATTCGTAGAGATTGTAGTTTATGAAATCACGATAAAGAGTCAGGAGTCGGTAGTTGATACAAAATATTCGACTCGGGAGTTGGAAATTATTTGGCCAACTCTTTACCCCTGAGTGGAAAGTTGGTTCTCATATTGGGCGATACCACCCTCTTGGGGGCAATCGAATCATGAGGAAAAGCGATAATAAAAATCAGTTGAATTAGATTGGGGGGAGGGGGTATGAAAATATGGGTGACGGTATAAAGAAGCATTTTCTTCGTCATATTTAATGGAACTGGACTTTAGTGCGGATAGATATTTCTTAACAAAAATAAGAAAAAAAGCAACTTCAAACAACGAATCTGAGTAATTTGAGATAATTACTCAGTATAAGTGGAGTTGAGAATTAATTCGTTGATAACAGAACACCGAATTCGTTCTTCCCATCGGGATAATTTTTAATGTTGTTCGTTTGTTTCCTTTTCAAATTATTCTTCGTTATCTTCATTTTCTGTGTGTAATGCGATTTCTACTAGGGTTGATTCCGATAAATAATTTTTTTTTAATTTCAAGCTTCGAAAATGCATTATTTAAAACATATTTATTTACCATGTTTTAAGTCATTGATAAGTGGTCTGATGGCCGTGTCGTTAGTGCTCTGGGCCGGACACAACAAGTTTCGGGTTCGAGTCCCGGTGGTGCCATGGATGTTTTAGTAGTTTGGAAACCACCTTAAGCCGAAGTCCCTGTCTAACAGGACCGTAGAGTTTTGCGGGGGTATCGTTTTGCGCGTCCGTAGTTTATCTTCAAGCTACACGCAGCTCCTGGGTAGTGCTAAGTGAGTAACGTCGGTGCAGGGCTTGCCTTAAGGCATCGAGGACAATTGTCTAAGTATTTGCCAGCTGCATTAGATAAAAAAGGATAGAAAAGTTAAGAAACAACTCTCCAAATAGAGAATCACAATAATTTAAGATTATTATTGGCATAAGTGGAGTTGAGAATTAATTCGTTGATAACAGAATACCAACTTCGTTGTTGCTATGTTGTTTCTTATCCCACTTGTTAGATAGCAGCATCTAGACCCATGAACCCATATGGACTCATAGTTGAAAGGAAAGGGGAAGCTTCTGTTGAGAAGGGGAACCCGTAGAAGTCTCACTTGTCTCCGTGACGCTCTTGCAGTCCTACGAGACCGGCACTTACAGCTTAAAGTGGATTCCGAACCACTACAAACATCCATGGCTTCGCCGGGTCTCGAACCCGAACCCAGTGACACCGAGCTCCTGAGCGCTAGTCACTCAGTCATTCAGGCCCCAAAGGTTCTTCTCATGAGAATAACTTTCAATGTTATTTGTTAGTTTTATTTTCAAATTATTGTTTTATCTTAATTTTCTGTGTGTAATTCGATTGCTTCTTGGGTTCATTTTAGTAAATGATTTTATAATTTCAAACTTCAAAATGCCAAATCCTTCTTCAAGGAAAAATATGGACAAAGAGAATAAGAAGTGGATCCAACAGCTAATTAAGATAAAAACTATTAAAGCATTGAAATTATGATAATCATCGGTAATATTTACAACTTTAATTGATGAATTACTCAAATATTTAAGATTGTCTGCAGTGTTACGAAATCGTTAAAACTAATTAATACATAGATGGGAAAATGAACCTCTTAGACCTGAAGAAAGGCTCTTCGTCTTCATTTATTGGCAAATAATGATGACACCAGATATCTTACGATGGAGTAAAGAACCTTCAACAAGATGGATGACTAAAATTTGCAAACAAGAGTCAATAAGCTGGCAAGCTGAAGGATCTCTTGACTACGTTTATTGGAATAATCAAAGGATATTATGATGTGTAAGAAGTATAAAACAGTTTATTTGAGAATTGGGGATTTTGAAAGCTGCAAGATACATTGTGGATAGATGTCGCATGCATCTTTACGATACATCTTTATTGTTGCAGATGAAGATATCATCTATTATAAAAATGGATTATCTCTAAATTGGGCATTCCCAATTTCTTGAAAACAATGTTTGAAGCGGTGTTTTATCGTAATTCATAAGTCAAAGCATGTAAGCAGCTGAGGTCCCTAGTTTAATAGAAAGGATTAGTTGGCAGTAAGTTGTTAAGAGAGGGCATCTCTGGAACAAGGTTGGAAAAATAAAAGATTATTATAGTCAAAAAAGAAATATAAAGCAAATTATCTGAGAAGTAGATAGTTTCGAATCATGCTGGTTACATCAATTACATTGTGGACATAGGTTCAATAAAAATGATTTATAGTTCTGTTCTCTACAAAAAAAGAAAGAGATTAGCAGATAAATATCGATTCTAACTAAACTGGGCATGCCCATTTTCTTGAAAACAGTGTTTGATCGTAAATGATGAGCAAAGCGTATATGAAGTCGATGTCGTTAGTTTAATAAAGGGAATGGTGCATTATTCGACATTCAGGAAGGACACGAGGCAGTAAGTTTGTAAAGTGGTTCACTCTTGGAACAAGGTTTATTGGGAAAAAAAGGATATCATTGTCAAAAGGAAACGTAAAACAATTCCTCTGAGAATAGATAATTTCAAATCATGCTGGTTGCATTATGGACATATGTTCAATAAAATGATGTATATATTTTTTTCTACAGGAAAAGTAAGAGATCAGCAGCTGCAAATATCTAATATATCTGAAATGGACATGGTCAATTTCTTAAAAACAATGTTTTAAGCAATATTTGGCCGTAATTGATGAGTCAGGATGTAAGAAGTGGATGTCCCTAGTTTAGTAAAAATAATTGAATACGTGAGTTGGCATTCAGGAAGGACAAGAAGAAGTTATGGGGGCATCTTTGGAACAAGGGTTCATTGGAAAAATAAAAGAATATTATAGTCAAAAAAATATAAAACGATTCATCTGAGAATAGATAATTTTCAAACATACTGGTGGCAGTAATTTCATCGTGGCAATATGTTCAATAAAAATGATACATCTCTTTTGTTTCTACAGAAAAAAGAAAGAAAAGATCAGCGGATATGAATATTGAATCTATCTAAATTGGATGTGCCCAATTTCTTGTAAACAATGTTTAAATCTGAAACCAGGATTAATCGGAATTGAAAAGGAAAGCTCACAGAAAGTTGATGTTCCAAGTTTAATAAAAGGCAATAAATAAAACATTGGGCGTTCAATAATTTATATAGGAAGCATTATTTGATTAACCAAAATCGAACACTACGTTCGTGAAACTATACCCTATACTTTAATCAAATAAATAACACAACATTAATCCAGTTTATTAAAATACAGTATTACATAAGGGAGACTTCGATTTTTCCTTTTCAGAGGGATACATCACGAAAATATTTAATTCCACAGCTGTTCGAAAAAAAGAAAAAAAAAAGAACTTTCCACCCGTCTCGGAACGAATCTTGGGGGCTGCACCATCTGGTTGCCATTTCTGACAGCCTGGGCCCTGAGTGGCAGACGTTCCACTTGAGGAACTTTTCGCACTTCTTCTTCGTGAAAGTTAAAACGCGGGGGGGTGGGGGGGGGGGGAGCAGAACGACAGGCCTCTGAAGCTGACGAGAAGGGAAATGAAGCCAGAAGATTTTTCCACTTTTGAAATCTGCCCTCCCTGTCGATGCAACGTTTCACTCATGGACACCCCAAGGAAGAATCTTTGGAGATGCATCTTCCGAATCTTGTTGGGTGGAGTTTTATTAAAAAGTGTTTCGAGATGCGCATTCTTTTTTTTTTTTTTTTTTTTGTTGCACTGTTTTTTTTTGAAAGTTTGTTGAAAGTTTTACTCTGCTTTTTTTTTTCATACCATGTTACATTGTTTGTCATATCTTCCCTTTTCTCCCCTTTCTAATGTTATTATAATATTTTGTATGTAAATGTGAAAATAGTTACTTTAGTTAGTGTAGAAAGGTATAGATTTGTACAGACTTGGTATCGTATGCTAGCAAATAATTCATGCTGAGTACAGTGGTACAATTAGAAAAATAGTTTATTCAACACAGTATCTGGGATCATAACATTATACTAATTAACTACAGTTTCGTGAATCACTGAAATATTTAAGATTGACTGTAGCAAATAAATTAAGATTGATTGATAGCAAATAAATTATTTAGAGAGCAGTTGTTAATATAGAACAAAATTTTATTCAACAGAGCATCTGGGATCATAACAATATAGTAATTAGCGACATCTTTGATCAATCACTGAAATATTTAAGAACGGCTGTAATATTAAGAAATCGTTAACACTAATTAAGTCATGGATTGAAAAAGACACGTCTTATGCTTAAAGAAAGGCCATTCGTTCCCATTTATTGGCAAATAATGATGCCGAATATCTTACAATGATGTAAAGAGCCTTCAACAAGATGGATGAGTAAAATTTGGAAACAAGAGTCAATAAGCTGGCAGGATGAAGGATGTCTGGAATAATGTTTATTAGAATAATGAAAGGATATTATAATGTGTAAGAAGTATAAAACAATTCATTTGAGAATGGATAATTTTGACATATGCATGATGCATTGTGAATAGATATCACATAAAAAGTATACGTCTTTATTGTAACAAATTAAGCTGCCATCTATTATAAATATCCATTCTTTCTAAATTGGATATGCCCAATTTCTTAAAGCCAATGTTTGAAGTAGTGTTTGATCGTAGTTGACGAGCAAAGCCTATAAGAAGTTGAAGTCCTTAGTTTAATAGAAATGATTGAAAACATTATTCGACATTCAGGAAGTAAGATCAGCAGATATAAATTTGAATTGCATCTCTGGGATAATGTTTTTAAAATAAAAATAAAACCATGATTAATCAGAAGTCAACAAGAAATACAAAAAAAAATTCCTCTGACAATAGATAATTTCGAAACATGCTGGTTGTATCAATTAATTTTGTGGAATATTATGATTAATAAAAATCGAACACTTTATCCATAAAACTTTTTATCCTAATCAAAAAAAAGAGATCTAAGCAGTTTATTAAAATACAGAATCTACTATAATGGATCTTTTTCAAGTTCTTTTAAGAGTAATACGAAAATGTTTGATCGTAATGGGTGAGCAAAGCCTATAAGAAGTCGATGTCCTTAGTTTAATAAAAAAGAATGAATACATCATTCGATATTTCGTGATTTCAGGAAGGACAAAAGACAGTAAGTTGGTAAGATGTAGCATCACTAGAACAATGTTTATTGGAAAAATAAAAGGATATTAAACTCAAAAAGAAATACAAAACAATTCCTCTAAGAATCGATAATTTCGAAACATGATGGGTGAATCAATTACATTGTAGACATAGGTTCAATGAAATTAATATATATTTTCTTTCTTACAGAAAAAGAAACAGATAAGCAGCTATAAATATTGAATCTACAGGGTGATTATAATTAAGGGCACCACTTTCAAAATGCTGTCAAAAAAGCACAATGCTCGTCCCAATTAGTTCAAATTTGAACTGAAGATACTCGAAAAAGGGAGAAACGGCATGGCATCGGTTTACGTTTCACTCATTATACCCGTGAGTTCGCGGTTATAACTGGTAGATGCAGTAACCGGGTCCTTAACTGTGGTCCAGTTTGGTAAGTGGCAGTTGCGAGTGAGATCTTGAACCCACGAGGTGAACGCTAGGAGAGTCAGAAAAAAACAGACGGTCAGGAACCGGCTTTCCTTTTTTTTTGATATCAATATTTTGCAACTGGCACAGGGTGCCAAGTTATTACTGTATTCAGAGTGTAAATTAAAAATCTTTAGTATTACAAAAGAGAGTATTCCATCCTGATCACAATATTTTAGTATATAAATGCTAACATCACAGAAGTAGATTGAGCCTGGAAACTTACCGGATGTAGGTTTAGAAGAACTCAAGGCCTACTCCAAATAATTTAAGGTATGTGGCATGAATTTCTAGAAAATCAGTGTTGGTGCAAATTATTACACAACAACTGGTAAAATCGTTCAGGAGTTAATTTCTATGTGAAATTGTATTGAAGATTTTAAGAATTGATTCGATTTTATGTGTTAAACTGTTAGGAATTGAAATAGAAATAGTTAAATATTATTATTAATTTGAATAGCTAAAAATGGAAAAAAAAAGTGTGTAAAAAAAAAAATTGCATATCTTCGCAAAAAAGTAAAGAGATTTAATTTCTTTAGCAGAAGAATTAAATGTAAAAGAACCAACAATAACTGTCAAGTTATTTGAAATTAAAGAAATAATACTAAAATTGAAATTTGATGAAAGGATGAATTATAATGGGTGGAAGGGCTTTAAAAATTTCATTTGAGAATGGGTCTTTTTCCGTCCAAAAATCCAACCCATTGAATACATATGTCAATAGAAATCATGTAAAAATGATACATCTTGATTGTTACAAAAGACTATCACTGTTATAAATATCGATGTATCTAAATTACAGAGCTCATTTTCTTGAAAAGAGTTTAAAGCAGTTTTTTATCTAAATGATGTACAAAGCGTATAAGAACTCGATGTCCATGGTTTTTTTAAGAATTTTTACATTATTGGTGCCATTGATTTTAGAAAACAGCAGTATATAAATATAGACATGGCCAGATATAAAATTTCTTGAATTGGATATTCCAAATTAATCGGAATGAAGAATATCTGTAAGCATGATTAATCGGAAATGAAGAGAAAAGCTCAAAGAAAGTTGAGTTGCCTACTTGAATCAAAGACAATAAATAAAACATTGGGTTGTTCATTAATTTCTGTAGGAAGCATTATCCGATTAATAAAAATCGAACACTTTGTCCCTAAACTATACCCTATTCTTTAATCAAACAAAGAACACAAAATTAATCCAGTTTATTAAAATACAGAATTACATAAGGGAGACTTCATTTTTTTTTTCCTTTTCAGAGAGATACATCACGAAAATATTTAATTCCACGGCTGTTCGAAAAAAAGAAAAAAAAAAGAACTTTCCACCCCCATCTCGGAACGAATCATCCGTCTTGGGGCTGCACCATCTGGTTGCCATTTCTGACAGCTCGTGCAGTGAGTGGCAGACGTTCCACTTGAGGAACTTTCGCATCTTCTTCTTCGGAAAAGTTAAAACGCGGGGGTGGGGTGGGGGTGGAGCAGAACGACAGGCCTCTGAAGCTGACGCGAAGGGAAATGAAGCCAGAAGATTTTTCCACTTTTGAAATCTGCCCTTCCTGTCGATGCGACGTTTCACTCATCGACACCCCCAGGAAGAATCTTTGGAGATGCATCTTCCGAATCTTATTGGGTGGAATTTTATTAAAAAATGCATTTTTTTTCCGCAATGAAAGTTTTACTCTAGTTTTTTGTTACCATGCTAATGTGCTTGCCATATTTTCTATTTATTTTAAAGTTTTTTTGTTTGAAATATATAAGTTTTTAGCGTAATGAACTATCAGTTTTACTTCTTGGTACTTTTTTTCATACCAATTTTTTTTTGTACCAGTGGTGCAGTAATTATATTTTCAATCTTCTATCTTATTCTTTTAATGTTATCTCAATATTTTGTATACAAATGGAAGATCACTAGTTTAGTTAGCCTGGAAATTCAAAGATTTGTGTAGGTTTAAAATGGTATGCTAGCAAATAAATAATGTAGAGAGCAGTGGTAAATTTAGAACAGTATTTTATTCAACACAACATCTGGGATCGTAACAATCTAGTAATTGCCATCTAGCTTAGATGAAGTACTGAAATATCGTCAAGACTAATTAATAGATGGATGGGAAAAGAGACATCTTATGCTTCAAAGAAAATGGACTCGTTGTCCTCATGTATTGGCAAACAATGATATCGAATATCTTACAATGAAGTAAAGAGCCTTCAACAAGATGGATGACTGAAATTTGTAAGTAAGAACCAATAATCTGTCAAGTTGAAGTATCTCCGGAATAATACTTATTGAAATTATGAAAGGATGTTATAATGGGTAAGAAGTATAAAAAATTTCATTTGAGAATGGATAATTTCGAAACACGCGGAATACAATGTCAATAGAAATCACTTAAAAATGATACATCTTGATTGTTACAAATGAAGACATCATATGCTATAAATATCGATTGTATCTAAATTGGACGTGCTCATTTTCTTGAAAAACCATTTAAAGCAGTTGTTTTTAATTGATGAGCAAAGCGTATAAGAATTCGATGTCCATTGGTTTAATAAAAGGAATAAAATACATTATTCGATAGCCATTGATTTTAGGAAGATCAGCAGTTACAAATATAGATCAACAGATATAAATATTGAATCTCTCTGAATTGGATATTCCCAATTTCTTGAAAATAATGTCTGAAACCTTGATTAATTAGAATTGTCGGGAAAGGCTCACAGGAAATTGAGGAACCAAGTTTCATAAAAGACAATAAATAAAACATTGTGTTGCTCATTAATTTCTGTAGGAAGCTTTATCCAATTAATAAAAATCGAACACTTTGTCCCTAAACTATAACTTATCCTTTAATCAAATAAAGAACACGAAATTACTCCAGTTTATTAAAATACACAATTACATAAGGGTGACATCTTTTTTCTTTTTCTTTACAGAGAGATACATCACGAAAATAGTTAACTCCACTGCTGTTCGAAAAAAAGAAAAAAAAAAGAACTTTCCATCCACCCGTCTCGGAACGAATCATCCGTCTTCGGGGGCTGCACCATCTGGATGCCATTTCTGACAGCCCGGGCCCTCAGCGGCAGACGTTCCACTTGAGGAACTTTCGCACTTCTTCTTCGGAAAAGTTAAAACGCGGGGGTGAAAGGGTGGAGCAGAACGACAGGCCTCTGAAGCCGAAACGAAGGGAAATGAAGCCAGAAGATTTTTTCCACTTTCGATATCCGCCCTCCCGTCGATGCGACGTTTCACTCATCGACACCCGGAGGAAGAATCTTTGGAGATGCATCTTCCGAATCTTATTGGGTGGAATTTTATTAAAAAGTGTTCCGAGATGCGTTTTTTTTTTTTTTCTGGCACTATTAGATTTCTCTATGAAAGTTTTACTCTACTTTTTAGAGCCATGTTATATTTTTTATTTTCTCTCTTTTTATCGCTATCTCAATATGTATGTAAATGGTAAATCGTCGTTTTAATGAGCGTTGTAGAATTAATTAATGAACGATTGAATAGATTTGTACAGGCTTGGCATCGCATGATAACAAATAATTCATGCTGCGTACAGTGGTACATTTAAAAAAAATATTTTCTTCAACACAACGTCTGGGATCATAAAATAATAATAATAAACTACAGCTTCCAAGAATTACTGAAATATTTAAGATTCGCTGCTGTAATAATAAATCGTTAACATTAATAAATACATGGAGGGGAAAAGAGACACCTTAGGCTTCAAGTAAGGCTCGGTGTCCTCGTTTATTGGAACATAATGATGCCACTGAATATCTTACAATGAAGTAAAGAGCCTTCAACATAATGGATGACTAAGATTTACAAGTGCCAACGGCCATACCATGCTGAATATACCGGTTTTCATTCGATCACCGAAGTCAAGCATCTTTGGGCGCGGTCAGTACTTGGGTGGGTGACCACCTGGGAACAGCGCGTCCCGTTGGCATTCACACATTTGGGACCTGAATGACCGAGTGTCTAGCGCTCTGGCGTTGGGACCACAGAATTCGGGTTCGAGTCCCGGCGGTGCCATGCATGTTTGTAAAGGTTCAAAATCCACTTTAAGCCGTAGGTCCCGGTCTCCTATGACTGTAAGAGCGCCACGGAGCCAAAGTCAGACTTCTACCTATGGGGTGCTCCATCACAACAGAAGCTGCTTTCTTCCCCTTCAATCATGAGTACGTATGGGCTCGTGGGCTTGGCCAGCCAAGTGGGATAAGAAACAACAGCAACAACAAGATTTACAAACAGGAGTCAATAAGCTGACAAGATGAAGAATCTCTGGATTAATGAAAGGATATTATAATTTGTAAGAAATATAAAACTATTCATTTGACAATGGGTAATTTTGAAATATGCATGATGCATTGCGGATATATGACACATAATAACGATATATCTTCATTGTTACAAAGATATCATCTACTATAAATATCGATTATTTCTAAATTGGGCATGAACAATTTCTTGAAAAAAATGTTTGAAGCAGTGTTTGATCATAAATGATGAGCAAAGCGTATAAGAAGTCGATGTCCTTAGTTTAATTATAAGAATTAAATACATTATTCGACATTCATTGATTTTAGGAAACACAGCAGATAAAAATATTGAATTTATCTAAATTGGATATGCCTAATTTCTTGAAAATAATATCTGAAACAATGATTAATCGGAATTTACGAAAAAGGTACAAAGAAAGTTGCGGTGCAAAGATTAATAAAATGCAATAAATAGAACATTGTGCGTCCATTAATTTCTATAGGAAGCATTATTCGATGAATAAAAATCAAACACTTTGTCGCTAATACTATACCCTATTCTTTAATCAAACAAAGAACACAAAACTAATCTAGTTTATTAAAATACAGAATTACATAAGGGAGACTTCGATTTTTCTTTTTCAGAGATATATCACGGAAATAATTAATTCCACGGCTGTTCGAAAAAAAGAACTTTCCACCATCCCATCTCGGGAACGAATCGTCCGTCTCGGGGACTGCACCATCTGGTTGCCATTTCTGACAGTTCGTGCAGTGAGTGGCAGACGTTCCACTTGACGAATTTTCGCACTTCTTCTTCAGAAAAGTTAAAAAGCGGGGGTGGGGTGTTGCAGAACGACAGGCTTCTGTAGCTGACGCGAAGGGAAATGAAGCCAGAAGATTTTTCCAACTTTCAAAATCCGCCCTCCCGTCGAAGCGACGTTTCACTTATCGACACCCCAAGGAAGAATCTTTGGAGATGCCTCTTCCGATTCTCATTGGGGGGAATTTTATTAAAAAGTTTTCCGAGACGCGCATTTTCTTTTTTTGTTGCACTATTAGATTTTGCAATGAAAGTTTTACTCTACTTTTTTTTTTATACCATGCTACAGTGCTTGCCATATTTTCTCTTTTCTCTCTCTTTTAACGTTATCCCAACATTTTGTTTGTAAATGGAATATCGTTAGTTTAGATTGATAGATTGGATTTGGATCGGATTTGTAGGTTTGGACAAACAACAAAAATGCAACAAATAACTCAGAACATTGTTAAATTTAGAACAGTATTTTATTCAGAACGACATCTGGGTTGATAACAATGTCTGTTTGTTTCTCTTGATATGTACTCCTCATTGGCCAATGTTTCTTTTAATTGTGGCCTGATGGACAATTGACTATAGTTTTGGCCTTGTCTATCTACTATATGTCAATAGACACTACAAATAGACAATTGCTCAAGAGAGCCCTGGCCTTCCTAATAAAACACTTTACAAGTTAAAGGAATTTGCTAATATTTTTTCTCTGTTAGAGGTGTAGAAGAGATCAGCAATCGAATCTTGCAATGCAAGAATTGTATTAAAAAACTGCAAGTCACCACTGGTCTCTTTGACCAAACAGGGAATATATTTTCTAGCTCCACCCACATTGCTAAGATCACATGCCCCCTCCCTATTGTTGCCAGTCCCTGTCATCCTCGGCACTTTTATTGCTGATGACTTTCTGCCATTTCCTTCGACAACTCAATGGGCTTCAAGCCATTGCCATTCTTCTCAATAATTCAATGGCAAATGGTTTATGGCTGCCTCGCAATCAAGGTCCCTCGTCCACCCTATCCCCAAACGATAGAAGCTGAAGGGACTTATGGTGTTCCAATATCGATAATATATCATAGAATTAAAGGAAGAAAGTGCCCTCTAAGTAGAATGGGGAGGGGGATTGACCGGCCTTCAGAATTGCCTTAGGAGGTATACGATGTTCTAAGTAAAGTGCCTTAGTTGCCAGATCACAAATGGGATATCCTTGTGATGAGCAGGGACAAAACGTATTTGATGAAGAATTCATTGATGCCAATAGACCTCAGACCAGTTATCAAAACGTACTGCCCTAGGATGACTGATACCAAGAATTTATAAAACGACATCAATCAATTTCATAAAAAAATCCAGATCATTCGCAGAAATCACGAAAATTTGTCAGCAATCCATTTGCTTTTTAAAGGCACGATAAAATTTGTACTTGACACGATAAAAATTTATATAATAAGTTGATAAACTCAGTTGTAAAACCCAGTTCAGAAACTCAATTGTAAAACTCAGTTGATAAAGATTGTGCAAGGAATGATTTCTACCAAGGATTTATGAAATGATATCAATTAATTTCTTTTAAAAATATCCAGATTATTTGTAGAAAACACGAAAATATGCCAGCGATCCATTAGCCTTTTATGGGTTTTTGACACAATACAAAAATTGTACTCATAAAACTCAGTTGATAAAGATTGTGCATGCTTGGCGTACAATGCAAATGAAACTGTCGTTGTCAATTGTCCGTCTGAAAGCCATGACGCTGTTTACAATTGCCACTTTATTACAGTGGTAATTCCAAAATCATGGGATTATTAATCGTGGGGTTAATGGGGTTTTTTAATTTTATTTTATTAATTTTTTATTTGTATTTTTTTTTATCAAAACATTTATAATTTTTAACTATTTCTTAATTATACATTGTTATAATGTAAAATTGTTGTTTATTAATAATTATTGTTATTAATGTTTATTGATAACAGCAGTAATACCATTATTATGTTATTTTAAATTTTGTAACGTATTTTACTATTGATTTAGACTTAATTATATAATATATATTCACCACAAAAGTATAGTGTGGTCCAAAAAGAAAATAGTGTTATTTTCTCCCAAAGGTGAGAAAAAAAATGTCGATTCATAAAACTTATTACGATAGAGATAATTAAATCCATTCTAGCAGAAAACAGGATAATAACCATTGAAGAAAACATAAACGAAAAAAATATTTTCATATCTCAATATAAGGATACATTTCTATGAATCTTATTGAATAATATAATTCAGCGTCTATGGAAACATTTGAAAAGGAAGAGAAAAATGATTCCAAACGTAATTTTCTCTCTACAGAGAAAAAAAAATCTTGGATAAGAAGTGGTGGGCGGAATAGAAATCGTTTCTCTTGCCAGTCTAGCGATTTTTGCAATCAATAGTATTTGTGGAACACTGAATGCGATGGGGGGGGGGATGGGGTAGGAGGGGCCACACAAAAAAAGTCACTTTCAGGAATGGAACGAATAGCATTCGAAGTCTTTCGATTATTGTAGGGAGGGATCAATTTCAAGAATTTTGGGGAAAATTCTATTCAATATCCCTTGAAATATATCTGTCCAAAGAGCGAATTCAATTTTGATTTAGAATGCTCTTGTTTCAAAACTGATCGATAAAATGGGTCCATTGATTTTAAAAAGGCATTTTATTTATTTATTATTTTGAATTGCTGATATAAAAAAAATAGTCTTTTATTTTTAAACGAAATTATATGTATAAAAAGTGATTTGTAAATTGCATCCCCTACATCTCTTCTTTTTGCTGATTTCAACGATTTAAACAATTTTTATTTTGAATTAACATTAGATAAATACATTTCTATCAAACCATCACGAAATAAATATTTTTCCACGTGAATTAAAATAATTAAATTCCTTTTTTGCATTTACAAAATTATATTTCCCATAATTAACCTACATATGGATTTTTTTTTTTTTTTTTGCATTTATAATTTATATGTTTGTCTAATATAATTTATATGTCTTATAAAATTTTATTTATTCTGCATTTATGTTGTTGTTCTAATGTAGCTGGCACAACAGAGACAGTTCATCTTGATGCCATAAGCAAGCGCTGCACAGCTGTTACTCAAAGAACACTGCCCGGGTGGCACGTGTAGCTTGAAGATAGGCTACAGACGCGAGTCGAATTCCCCCCTCCCCCACACACACACAAGGCTCTACGATCCAACTGAGCTGGACCTACGGTTTAAAGTGAATTCCGAACAAATAAATTTTAATTTAATTTTACATTTATAATATATACATTTATATTTTCGCAATTACATATTACACCTGTAGTGGTGTACCTGATGAGTGGTGTAATATTCCCCAAGATCAGATTGATAATTTGATACTCAGCATGCCTAGGCGTTTTATTTATCGTCCGGGAGACATTCCATATTAACCATCATACTAACCCTGTTATACTGTTTTTCTATATAGGTTCTTTTTTGAAATTTGCTCCAGGGAGTAAAAATCGCAGTTTTTATGAATTATGTTAAACGTATAGCATCTTTTTTGCTCTTTACATTTTGTTTAATAAATAGACTTTACAAATAAGTCAAATTTGTTTTGCTTCTGTCTCTTTCTTTGCCTGAACTTCATTATCCTTAATTTATGGACATGAGTGTAGATACTTTTATTTATTTTGCATTTATATTTATACACATTTTGATAATAATATACTTTATTTATATTATACTTTAGTTAAATTTCCTCTTTGCATTTCCATTATTGCATTTATAATGAAGTGAAAAAATTATAAATGAGGTCGAAATGTATTTTCTTTTTTGACTGATGTTTTACTTTTTTTTTACAAACATATTTTATTATATTTTTGCAAACTGGAATAACTTTGTAAACATTGTGTTGGTTCCTGAATGTAACGCGACATTTTATTCTAAATTTAGTTCAAAACTTATTTCAAAAGATATGAATGTCAGAATAGCAGAACGAATGCGAAAACATGAATATTTTGTACTGCCTAAATTTAGAAAATTTGTAAAAGTCGTAGAATATTCGTGCTGCTTTCAATTTGTAAAAGAACTCGTCCTGAATAATGCATCTTGGATGCAGAACCTCTATCTACTTAATTTTTTTTTATCCCTACACTATTTATTCCCAGAAAAATGTCACCGCTTAAATATTCCCCTTAGTAAAGCAGATGTGGTTGTTGGTAAAGAGTTTATTAAAATAATAAACTTGATGTGGAACAACACTTTATTTGTTAACAATCATTGTTAGGCATGGATATATATAAAATAATCTTTGACTCTTCAATTTTACACTTTATAGCGGGCCTGAAGGGCCGAGTATCTAGCGCTCGGTGCCACAGGTTTCGGGTTTGAGTCCCTGCGGTGCCATGGATGTTTGTAGTGGCTTGTAATCCACTTCAAACTGTAGGTCCCGGCCTATTATGACTACTATTATTATTTGGCATGAGTTGCTCATTCAACCAACTGTAGTGTTCCACGTGCTGGATTGTTTCGGTTTTTTGACGGAAAAATGTTTCCAAGTCATTCAACAGTTGTGACATGGATAGCCACCCGTGGCCTAAGCCCTCCTGCACACTAGTTGCGCGCACTACCACTGTAGCACTCCATAGCATTGTTGTTGTTGTCGTGTCCCTCATGGAAGGAGGGAAAAGGGGTGCAGCTTCTGTTCTGATGGAGCACCCTAGGTAGAAGTCTGACTTCTGCTCAATGACGCTCTTACAGTCATGGGAGACCGGGACAGAGAAAGTGATTCCGAACCGCTACAAAGATCCATGGCACCGCCGAGACTCGAACCCAAAATCTGTAGCACCGAGCGCTAGACACTCGGCCATTCAGGCCCCAACTCCATAGCATTGAAAGGAGAAAATAAAATGTTTGCCTGAAGTTACATTTTTTGAAGATTATTTCTCCCATATTGCTTACAGGGGAAAAAATCATCCGCAAATTGTCACAGTGATGTTTTTTTCCTTTCAAAATGTACACATGGCATTGGTATTGTGCTCTTTACTAGTTTAAGGGACGAATTCCTTTCAGGCTGAGTCAGGCAGAGTTCTACACAAAGTTAAAAATTTTATTTACTTTGACACTCGGAAGAATGCTCACCGCTTTTGTCCCGGAAGAAAAAGTTTTGCTGATCGGTTACAATTCGCCACTTCCTCTTTCTACAGGGCTGAAATAGAAATACTTCTCGCATCACTCGATCTAGAAAATTTTATTGGTACCTCATTCTATTGCTGCACATTGAAAAAAAAAAAAGGGGGCAGCACGATGCGAAAGGATGAGCAGAAATGCAAAATGGTTGGCAGCCATTTCTCACCTTCGACTAAGTCCACTTGGAGGGGAAATTGGATTGCGCCGCAGAAGGAAAAAAGTCGCACACATTTATCAATTGCGTCCTCAGTGACAGACGAAAAAAATCGTCTTATTGCGGGGGTGTTTGATGCCCTCTCGCATTCAGTAAAATGATCGTTGATGTAGATAAATATATATTTTAACTTTTTGACAGGGTATTGAAAAGCGAAGAATTGACCACTGGCAATTATTTTTAATTTGGTTTTTTTTTTGGATCCATATGCATATGTATGTAATAATCAGTTTTATTTTTGAAATTACAAAAGGTGATTTTGGACTTTGCTGGCATTTTAAGATATTTTGGTTATTTTAAGATATTTTGAGGTATTATAGTTATATCCTGTTATTTATGGTTGTATCCTACCGTTTTATTAGTAGTTTATAGAATACAAAAAATAATCAATTGATGAAAGTTTGCAAATTCTGTTCTTGCCATAATCATGGGCTGCACTGCTGTTGAGGCATTTAAACATCTAGTGATTATGTTTAAATAATTGCTTTCAATATTCACGTCATTTTTAATTTTATTTTCAGAATTACGGAAAGGGACTTTGGACTTGAATGACATTTTAAGACATTCAAAATTTTAGCACTTAAGCAAAAGAATAACATCCGATAGTTATATAATAATCAGTTTTATTTTCAGACAGAATTACAGAAAACGAATATGCACTTGAATGGCATTTTAAGACATTAAACGCTTAGTAATTATATTTAAAAAATTGCTTTCAATATTCGCGTAGTTTTTAATTTTATTTTGGAAATTACAGAGAGTGAATTTGGACTTGGCTGTCAATTTAAGACAAGTAAACGCTTTGTAATTTTACATATGAAATTGCTCTCAATATTCACGTAATTTTTATTTTAGGAATTACAGAGAATGCATTTGGACTTGCTGATTTGTCATGTTGCGAAGCAACTTGGCTTCGCAAGCAGCCGCTAGTTTCCGTCTTGTTTCTGTACAAAGACGATGAAGAAATGCTGTGCGATAAAATAACGGTAGAGACTACTAGAAAGCTTGTCCAAATGGATTTAAAAAAGAAGCAAGAAATTAAGATACAATAATGGTTTAAGGCATTTGGACTTGAATTGCATTTTACGATCTTTAAACACTTTGAGTTATGCAAAAGAATGGTATCCAATAGTTTTATTATAATCACTTGTATTTTCAGAAATACAGAAAACGAATTTGGACTTGAATGGCATTTTAAGATATTTAAGCGCTTAGCAATTATGAAAAAGAGGGACATCAGATAGTTGCATAATAGTCAGTTTAAATTCAGCAAAATTTTAATAAGAGTAAAAATTACTTTAATTTCTAATCATTAACATTTTAATCAACGTACTATCAAAATGAAAACCGCATGGAGGAAAAAAACAACTCCGCAACTATCATAGCTATTTCTTTAACAAGTAATATAAAAAAAAAAATGACAGTCCCTTCCTACTTTTTTTTCACTCTATTGCAGAAAGTCCTTTATAAATAATTTTCATTCATTTTTTAAGTTTATCTGGCGCCCTCTATGCGTAGATACATGCAACTTTAATCTAAAAAAAAACTAAAATTAGTTAATTAAATTTAATGAATTAATTAATGTTTGAAAAAACTGTATTAACATCCAGTGTCATCCACTACAAGTTCAAAAAAAAAAAAAAATGCATTTCAACTTGAGTGGATGAATAAAAAGTATTTTATGAACGACTGAACATTTGAACAAGGTATATATAGGGAGAGTGTGACTTAATAGAAGGAATTGAAAAACTGCTTTGCGCAGCATATGTCTGTAAATACTTACAAGCAATCGATTCCACTTTTCAAACGAAAGTTTATCTTTCCATCGAACAGCAGGTAGCATACACGGGTTTAGAATCCATTTGAGGCGTTCGTTGTAGTCTTTGTTTTCAGAAATGGAGATACTCTTTGGTCATTGTGACAGTGTATATAAGCATTGGCAGTCAGACTGCCTTGTTGAAGTTTTCTCCCATCCCTCCGATGCATGCTGGTTGCATACATAAACATGACTGCTTTCGATGTTCAACAAAAGTATCTATGATAATGATCATCGCGATTATTTTTTATTTGTAAATTTAATTGAATGATTTTTCTTTCAATTAAAAACTCATTATCGTCATCGTCATTATCAGAGACGCAACAGCCCCATGGTGGGCCAAGGCAGTGTGCCTTTTGGCAGATTTCGAGACTGGAGATGTTTTTCTATTTAGGGTGTAGGTTGTCAGCACTACGCGAAATATCTTATTAGACCGAGACCTACGGTTTAAAGTGGATTTCGAACCACTGCAATCATCCACGGCATAAACGGGACTCGAAGTCCAAAAACTGTATCACCGAGGGCCAGATCGTTAGTCACTCGCGCGTCAGGTCCCAACTAAAAGACTAAAGATTTAAATTATGAAATTTGATTTTATAAATCCCATATTTGGCCTTAGAGCTAACAAACATATTTCATAAAAAGAAAAACAGTAGGTCACGTTTCGGAATCTTCCCATAAGCAGAAGGCCTTGGCCTACTATTGGGCTCTCATGCTATTACAATAGAAGAATAAATCCTATATTTATAGAAATATTTTTATATGTCTAGACTATTTATATACATATATATAGACAATTTTTATGGCATTATATCGTGACGGGTGATGTAGTATATTTTAGATATAATTTCAATATATCTATTATGCACATAACAGAAAAAATAACCTTCACGAAATACGACAGATTTAAAATGTAGATTCTTTATACCTACTTTTCCAGATATTTTATTTTATTTATCATTATTTTTTAGATTTACGTCCGGAGCATCTAATTTGAATGGAGATGGCCTGTTTGTCTTTTAGTTTGGAAAGAAATGCACTTTATTCTGAAAGAGAGCGAATTTAATGCCAAAAAAATAAACATAATATGCGCCATAAAAATCGTTTTGTGGTCGAAGATCAGCATTATCGGGGGCCATCTCTGTGAAAAAGCGCTATTAAAGTCCCTTTTATGGCGGATGTCCATTGCAGTTTGCAAACTATTGCTACATTTTATGTGCAAATATTGCTGATTATCAGGCATAACAGGAATGAATAAGCTCACTCTATATATTCTGGTCGGATTTTGAAAAAATAAATCTAGATCTGTAATAGCTATCAAAATGGAAGAGAAATACTTTTTTAAATTAAAAAATTTTTTTATTTTAACAAACCATGCTTAATACAACAAATAAACTTTATACCTTTTTTCTTCTTCATTGTCGTGGTCTGGTAATTATACTCGTTAATTACCTTTAAAAAAGGCGAAAATCGCCTTCCCTTCCGATGGCTAGGGCTCTGGCCTTTGGTGAATCAGGTTCGAATCCTGGCGATGGCTTGAACGGTCATTAGTGGTTCGGAACACGCTTTAAACTGTAGGTCCCAGTCTAATTAGCATAATGTGCGCGAAAAATGACCGTATAGCCATAAACCAAACCAATCGTCTAGGATTTTGCAAGTAACCTAATGGCCTATTGACTAACGCTCTGACTTTTTGTTCCACAGGCTCCAGGTTCGAATCCTGACGCTGACGTGGAGGTTCGTGTGTGGTTCGGAATCCACGTTAAACTGTAAGTCCTGGTCTGTCTAGGCCTCGTGTGCACAAATTGACTGTAGAAAGACCAACCTTCCCTTCCATGATATTCTTTGCTGTTATGGCTTATCATAACGGATGGACTCTTTGAGATTGTGACAAAAGTTTATCAGTTTAGTCATCCTGCCTGGAATTTCACAGATTTTCAATAATTCAAGACACAAATGCAGGCTGATTATCTCCGAAAGTGTCTCTAAGGTGCTTTTATTTATCTTCCTCACTCCTTTTACAAGTAAAAGCAAAAAGGCAGATCTTTTATACCTATCAAATGAAGGCCAAATATCCTTTTCACCATTAAAATGGAGGGCACAGACACCTTTTAACAATAAACTGAAGGCCACGTATCTCTTTTATGGGCAAGGCGAAGAGCACAGAATCCTTTTTAAGTGTAAATTGAAAGCCATAGATACCTTTTACAGCAAAATGAATGATACACATTTTAAAGTACACGAACAATATACGAACACGAATACATGGTGAAGGATAGGAACCCCTTTTAATTGAAAAAAACACCTTTACTTATCCTGAATTAAATCCTCGGATTCTTAAGTAAACTCTATAAAATATTCTAACAATCAATCATTACTTTTGCTGCAATGCAATTTCTTCTGCACGGTTATATAGTGCTTCATAAAAACGAAATGCTCTTCATCATCGGTTGAACATCGGACATCCGTCCACCGTTACGAAATTCACTCCCGACGCACACAAGGAGCTCCTCCCTCGCCTTCCCAGAATCCCCCGCGAGGAAATTTTCCCAGTTTTGCACTCTTCCACGCGATAATCGTCTGCAGAAGATTGTCTTTTAGAATAGGATATCTTTCGCTTTTTCCCTCCAGTCCATCCTCGCTAATGGCCACCCATAATGGCGCTGTTGATGAAATTCTCGATTGGGGGTTTGGGAAGGGGTGGTCCTTTCTTCGCAAGGGGAAGGTTTTATCATTCCTGGAGAGAGCGAGAGCGAGGCAAGAGGGTGGAATGGAACGACGAAAAATGAGTTCCGGTTTTTATTCGTCGCTCATCGATGGACAAAGTTTTCCCTGGAATCGATTAAGAGAAGAGGAGTTGATGGCAGATACAAGGGTTGGGAGTAATTAGCAGCTCAGTGGAATTGAGTGTTGTATTGGATTGAAATGGGGTTTCATTGTTGACTGCGCTCGATGTTGGAACTGCTATAATTTGATAAATACTTCAAATTATTCTCATTTTCATTGTACAATGATAAGATAAAGACAGAAGGTTTTCCGCTGTTCTTAACAAGTTATAAAATCGCTTAACAGAATTTGAAGTCTTATAAAATATGTAAGTAAAGATTAATAATATGCATTCTTCATTATAAAAAATATGTAAAAAATTGAATCAAATGATGAGTGTGCGGATGTAAAATTGAATGTAGTGCAGACTTGACGATACAAAGGCAAATCCTTCTGTTATCATTTATTGTGGGAATTGGAATCTGTTCATTGCTTTGCCCTGCTTGGACTTCATGGACTTCATTATATATATATATATATATATAATTTTCGTTCTAGCTGTATAGAAACTTTTGCATTTACTAGCATTTTTAATGAAATATCATTATTTTACAGCAATTGGCAGGTGATTCTGTAGATCTATTTATCAGAAATAGTTTCCTTTTTGAATTATATGGGAAGAGAAATTCAGAAAATCATTTATACAACTTTTCCATCATTTAGTGTATCGCATTTTAAGGTGCCAACTTTATTGGTGGCTGTTTTAACAAAAAATAAGTCTATTAATTAGAAGTAACCATTGCAATTTTGTTACAGACTTGCATTTTTAAAAACTAAATGGAATTAGAATATTTTCCATAAGTAAAAGGCTTCTTTTCAGTCAAAGTACATGAAGTTAATGTATCTTGCTTATTTAATAGGTGAATTAAATTTTTTAATCGAGAATAAGAAAATATTCGTTATGTGTCACACATTATTATTAGCTATTGTTATTTAACATAATAACATATAGTTATTGTTAAATCTATATGTTGTTATCTTAAATTCCTTTACATAATTTTATTTGATAAGAACTTCAAATCTAATTATGTTACATTATATTTCCAAAATTGCAATATATTTAATGTATCACTCTTTGTTTAATTATCAAGAAAAACTTACATTTCAATTGTTCAGCAATTTCTTGGGCAAGTTGACTAAGAAATATAGATCCTGTATATAATAAATGTACATCAATATAAACTCTATTCACTTTATGATAAGCTGACCTGCTTACAACACATAATTTATATCTATATAGTGTTTAGCAAATTCATTATCGCACATCATTCCTATTTCCAATGCTTTGACTAAAGATTTAAGTAATTAGTTAGCTTATTTAGCAAATTTAAATTCAACTTTTTTTTTATTAAAATTGTATTTATTAAAAAATCTCAAAGGATAATTCTGAAAAGTTTCCACCGAATTCAAAATCCTGACCTCGATAACAAAAATCGCGTCTCTTCACGAACTTCTAACCCCATCGAATGTCTCGGAATAAAGATGTTTCTGTGTGCCTCACATTCGCAGTGCCCCATCGAAATCGCGAGGCTCGCTCAATGCGTTTTCAGTGCTTTTTTTTGGTTGCTGAAGAGCCTCTCTCGTGGTTTGAAGAGCACTTTTCTGTCCGGATGTTTCTGAATGTCGAGCGAGTGCCTGCTTGCAGTACAGGAGAAGTATCCGTGCCGAGTGCTCCTTAAAGATTGTGCACTGAAAATGCAACCTTTCTTCCTCATAAAAACAGACCTCGGAAAAAGTTCCCAATCTCTGAGTGAATCGCACGCGAAAAGCTGGGTTGAATTTTTAGAGGGTTCTGTGATAGATTCTTCAAGTATTTGTATGCATTCATTTTTTTATGAATGTAAGCTTGGAGGATTGAAAAGATTTGAATAAAGTCGTTCCTTTTTTTGTTCAAAGTTTTTCAATGGAGAATACTTTTTAAGTTGGGTTGATTCAAGATATCCTTTTCTAAAGAAATGCAGGGAAAAAAATCATGCACGGGGGGGAAAGATACCTTTTTCTAAATAAAAATGTCATTTTGATTTTTTTCATAAGAATCAGCCAGTGCAGTTTGCGAATTGCGCGATCTATTCATGTAACATTTCCTTAAAATGCCCAAAATCAATTACATTAACTAGCCATTTTATTATACGGAAAAAGAAAAAAAAACATGTAACAGTAAGCCATATAAGTACTATGTATAACCATATGTGAACCATATATAGTAGTACACCGTATAATAGTAAACATAAAGGAAGATTATAATTATGTTTGATAATTATTTCAAATCTAGGTAACACGTTATTTTAGTTCTTACCATGTCGCATTATATTTTCAAAAAGTGAAATATTTTTAATGTATCACTTTTGTTAAATTATCCAAAAATATTAAACACAAGAGTTTTATCAATTTCTTCTGGAAATTATCAAGAAAATAAATATTCTTTCATTGAACGACAGACAATTAAACACATATAAAACAATAAATGTACATAATTATAAAATCTTTTCAATGCTGTGCTGATCTTTTCAACACATAATGAACATCTATTTCAATCTTTAACAAATTCATTATTACACATCATTCATATTTCCAATGCCTTGACTACGTACTCCAATAAGTAGTTAGCTTATTTAGCAAATTTAAATTCAACTTTTTTTTATTAAAATTGTATTTATTAAAAAATCTCAAAGGATAATTCTGAAAAGTTTCCACCGAATTCAAAATCCTGACCTCGATAACAAAAATCGCGTCTCTTCACGAACTTCCAACCCCATCGAACGTCTCAGAATAAAGAAGACATTCTTATGTGTGCCTCGCATTCGCAGCGCCCAATCGAAATCGCGAGGCTCGCTCAATGCGATTTCAGTGCTTTTTTTGGTTGCTGAAGAGCCCCTCTCGTGGTTTGAAGAGCACTTTTCTGTCCGGATGTTTCTGAATGGCGAGCGAGTGCCTGCTTGCAGTACATGAGAAATATCTGTGACGAGTGCTTTTTAAAGATTGTGCACTGAAAATGCAACCTTTCTTCCTGCTTAAAAACAGACCTCGGAAAAAGTTCCCAATCTCTGAGTGAATCGCACGTGAAAAGCCTGCGTTGAATTTTTAGAGGGTTTTTTGTGACAGATTCTTCAAGAGTTTGCGTGCATTTATTTTTTTTTTATGAATGTAAGCTTGGATGATTGAAAAGATTTGAGTAAAGTAATTTTTTATTTTTCTTCAAAGTTTTTCATTGGAGAATTCTTTTTTTATTTGGTTAATTCAAGATATCCTTTTCTAAAGAAATAGAGGAGAAAAGTCATACATGGGAAAAAAAAAGAAATCTTTTTCCAAATAAAACTGACATTTTGATTTCTTTCATAAGAATCAGCTAGTGCGGTTTATGAATTGCATGGACTATTTATGTGAAGTTTCGGTAAAATGCCCAAAATCGATTAAAGCAGCTAGTCATTGTTAAATATGAGATACAAAAAATTTAAAACACATTATAATAGTAATCCACTTAAATACCTATATTACCATATATAACCATATATAGTAGTACACCATATAATAGTAAATGTAAAGGAAGATTATAATTTTGTTAGAAAAATATTTCAAATCTAGTAACAAGTTATTTTCCTCCTCCTTATATTACATTATATTTTCAAAAAAATTAAATATTTTTAATCTAACAGTCTTTGTTTAATTATCTAAAAAATCTTACACCATGTATTTTATCAATTTTTTATCACAACGAAGAGAATGTAAATATTCTTCAATGCAAAGAAATTGGTCTGATGGCCAATCGGCTAGCGCACTGGTCTTGAGTACCACTGGCTTCAAGTTCGCATCCTGGCGGTGGTATCGTTGTTTGTGAGTGGTTCGGAATAAATGTTAAACTTTAGTTCCCGGACTAATTAGCATAAAGTGTGCAGAAAGAGGCCAAATAATTGGCCAAAACCGTCAGGATGTTGTCATTCCTACTGCCAAAATCATATTAGACCGGGACCTACAGTGTAAATTCGATTCTGAAACATCAAAACATCCATGCCACCTCTGGTACTCGACCCCGAAACCTGTGGCAGTGAGCTCAAGTCACTCGGTCATCAGACAAAAAAAGTAATTAAATAATTGTTAAATAACATATATATATATCAATATAAAATCTGTTTAATTTATGTTGTGCTGAACATATATTATAATGTGCTTTTATGTTATAATGTACTTTTCAACACATTACGAATATCTAATTTAATGTTTAATAAATTCATTATTACACATCATTCATATTTGAAATGCCTTGACTACATACTTCAGTGCGTATTTAGCAAATTTAAATTAAATTTGTCTATTCGTAATTATTGAAGAATCTCAAAGGATAATTCTGAAGATCCCAAAACCGATTCCGAAATCGTGACCTCGAAAACAAAAAATCGTGTCTCTCCACAAACTTCCAACCCTATCGAATGTCTCGGAATAAAGAAGATGTTTCTGTGTGCCTCACATTCGCAGTGCCCCATCGAAATCGCGAGGCTAGCTCAATGCGATTTCAGTGCTTTTTTTTGGTTGCTGAAGTACCTCTCTCGTGGTTTGAAAGGCACTTTTCTGTCCGGATGTTTCTGAATGGCGAGCGAGTGCCTGCTTCCAGCACAGGAGGAGTATCTGTGACGAGTGCTTTTAAAGATGATGCACTGAAAATGCAACCTTTCTTCCCGCATAAAAACAGACTCGGAAAAAAGTTTCCAATCTCTGGGTGAATCGCACGTGAAAAGCTGGGTTGAATTTTTAGAGGGTTTTTGTGACAGATTCTTCAAGTGTTTGCATGCATTCATTTTTTTTTATAAATGTAAGCTTGGATGATTGAAAAGATTTGAATAAAGTCTGGTTTTCTTATTGAAAAGTTTTTCACTGGGGTTGATTCGAGATATTCCTTTTTAAAGAAATGTAGGGAAAAAAGTCATACACGGGGAAATAAGAGAAGCTTCTTTTCTAAACAAAAATGACATTTGGGTTTCTTTCATAAGAATCAGCCAGGGTTGTTCAAATGACCAAAATCGATTACAGTAGCCCTGCTAAATATTAGATTGAAAGAGAAAAAAAAACCGTGTATTAGTAAACCATATGCTAGACAGTAGTACACCATGTTTAACCATAAAGGAAGATTATATTTTTATTGCCGCTGAATATATTTTTCACCGAAGTCCATATATAACCAATATGTGCATTCACAAAACCTGAATAGACAGTAGTACACCATGTAATAGTAAACATAAAGGAACTTTATAATTTTATTGATAAATATTTCACAACAGAATCCTTCCACTTCAACGCATTGTATACACAAGTGGGATGTAAATATTTCAAATCTCAGTAACGCATTGTATACACTGTATACAATGATTTCAATGTCGAGTTACTACAGACATGTGGGCGGCTTAACAGGCAAATCCAGGGCACATCTTCAGGTTGACTTTACCTGTGGTCGCTCATTTGGGAATTTAAATGAAGGTTCATTCTCAAAATAAATGAATGATTTTGTCTTCTGAACAGTGAGTAAATTTCAGTTTAACATAAATCTTTTAGTAACTGAGTGACACATACAAGCGTTTTTTTTTCTTGGACGTATTCTCGCATGTATTTCTATATAGTGAATTTAAAAGTAATTTTATAAATATTTATGGTTATATACTGCCATTATAGATAGGCATAAAATGTTTCTCTTCCAACTTGGTAGACACAACATCTAGACCAAGTCCAAGAACCCATGTGGTGTCATGGAAGCAGAGAAAGCTTCTGTTGGGATGGAGCGCCCTTAGGTAGAAGTCTGACTTGGTTTTGTGTCGAGGACTATTTACGGGGTAGGGTTTTCAGCTTACAACCAACAGTCATATTAGACTGGTACTTATGGCTTACTAGGGATTCCGAACCACTATAAACATCTATGTTACCGCCTTTATTTTAACACGAAACCAGTGTTACAGAGCTCTAGTCACTCGGCCATCAGACCTTATGGACGTAAGTAGTTTATAGGGTAAAGCAAATAATCTATTACTAATGGTTTGTAAATTCTTGATACACCCTTTATGGTATTGTTATGAATATATACGTTATATATATACGTTAATATATATACGTTGTAATTATACGTTAATATATATACATTATATTTTTATGAATATGCTAATGTTTTCTGTTGTGACGGTAAATTACTTCAGTTCATGTGGAAAAACAACATTCTCTTAATCTTTAAAGCACGTGAATCAATTCCATTCATCGTCTAAGCAAACAGCACCATCTTGAATCAATTTCACTAAAATCTATCTCAGGTTCCGTTCAAAACTGTAACGAAATCCATACCAGGCAGACAATCTAAATGAGCAGTTACTCACTATCTTATGAAAGCAACAAAAGAATTATTCATTGTCACTTTTAATTTAACTCGGAAGGGTAAAAAAAAACGGCATTAAACAAAATTATTTGATCTCCCAATATTTTCATTCCTCTAACATAATGAGCCAAGAGGCAAATGAAATATTTTTACTGCTGATTTTTTACGAGTGTCGGCGGAAGTTTGTACGAAATGGCGCGCATTATATTTTCCCTCGCTGTCAAAACAGGATTTTTATTTTTATTCGGGGGTTATTTTTATTTTATTTATTTTTATTTTATTATTATTCCATTTTTTACGGTCAAGCGCCTTTAGGAGAATATCGCTTTCCGTTCAATACATTCGGGAGAAAAGTGCTCCAGTTTTATTGGAGCACTCTTGAAAATGAGTGTCCTTGAAGGAAAACCGTTTGAAATTTATGACAATTCCAGCTTTGTTGTCTTTTCCTGTTTTTCTTTCCCGGAGAGAGGATCCTTGAAAATTGTTATTGCCTGTGTGTAGTGTTTTCTTTTGCAAAAGGAGCATGGGTAGATTAAACTTTAAAAACGAATGTTTTATATTCCAGGAGGGATTTAAATTTACATCCTTATTTTTGAGTGGGAATCGTTTTGGGGTAATTGGTACGATCTGTCAAATAAACAATGTTATTGGTTTCACATGCAATTTAATAAACTTGTAACACGCTGCAAAGATGCTTATGTTTGAGCAATATTTTATTAGGTAATCATTTTATGAAGTACAAGAAACAAAATAAAATGCTTGACTTGCTATAAAAGAATTCTTTGTATTTAAGAGTAAATAGTTAATACAAATAAACACCAAGATTAATAATTTATAATGAAATAAATCTTATAAAGTTAACAAAACGACAAGGCATTGCTGGCTAAGAAAAAAAGATGTTGAAGTTTAGTAGGAAAAAATGCTGATGCTGAGTTAGAAATTCGAGATTTAAAGGCCTTATAATATAAAATTGATTAATACCCTACATAAATTAGTTAAATTAAAAAATCATTATTAACAATACATTTCCAAATTAAATGGTTAGAATTAATTTTCGGAGAAGATTGGTATTTATTCATAAAATAAATCTAAAATTAATTCACTAAAGTTTTCTACCTTTTTTCATTAATACAATTTATTGTTTTTTATTTCATTATGATAAATGATTTTCATCATGATATTATTTTTATGATAATTTATTTTTCCTTCTCAATTCATTATGATAATTTAACAAATGACATCACCAGATGGTGCCAGTCTATTTTCAGATCTGGTGATGCAAAAATTCTTTTTTTGTTTAATTAAAAATTAATTTGACAAAAAACGGATATTAAAACTAATATTTTCGTAATATTTGGCAATAAAACAAGTAAGAAAGCACTTTTTTTCTTTCTAATGCAGCTGGCAAACACCGACATGGACGCCTTAAGGCAAGTGCTGCACAGACGTACTCACTTTGCATGACCCAGGCGGCGCGTGTAACTTGAAGATAAGCTGCGAACGCAGAATAACAATGCCCCCGCAACGCTCTAAGATCCTATTGGACCGGGACCTACTTTTTAAAGTGGATTCCGAACCACTACAAACAACCATGGCACCGCCGGGACTCGAAACCGAAACCTGTGGTACCGAGCGCCAGAGCGCTAGCCACTCGGTCATTCAGGTCCAGTAAGAAAACATAATTTCAAAGAAATAATTTGAACTTTTAAGTAATATAGTCTATAAGTTTCAGATCATTTAAACAGAAACACAGTTTCTTCATTTATTGAAATATTTTTTTTCCAATGCAGCTGGCAAACAGACATGGACGTCTTGGATGCCTTAAGGCAAGCGCTGCACAGACGTTACTCACTTTGCATTACCTAGGAGGCGCGTGTAACTTGAAGATAAGCCACGGGCACGGAGTAACAAAGCCCCCGCAACGTTCTACGATCCTATTAGACCGGCACCTACGGTTTAAAGTGGATTCTGAACCACTACACATATCCATGGCACCACCGAGACTCGAACCCGAAACCTGTGGTACCGAGCGCCAGAGCGCTAGCCACTCGGCCATTCAGGCCCATTTATTGAAATATAATATGAACTAAATTTGTTAGGTTTGAAAAACAAATTGTTTGCTAAATGATTATAGAAATATTTTATTCAACTAGTGATTATCTCGTTGATCTTCTGCACTGCAGAACCTCATTTCTAAATTTGGAACTATCGAAACATTACCATAAATACGTTCGAATAAGTGTAAGTTAAATCTATCTATAGAAAAATAACTCCTCTCAACCCAATAGGGTTGAGAGGAGGCAACGCTTCTGACGCAGTTTCTTTCCGATCAATCTCTTTCAGAGTTTCTTTCTCTCTCAGTAGATATCCATAACCGATTCAAGATCTTACACATGAAAATGTAAATGTATCTAAATTATAGAAATGTTTATGTGAGTAATATCTTTCTTCAAAAAGAAATTTGTTCAAAAATCATTTTAACCCATGTCATTTTAAATGTTAAGCAAAAATTCAAACGAATAAGTTAATAAAGAAATTCTGGTTTAGTCAGTCAAAAATTTTTATAAAGTCAGTTACGCCAGATCTGTGATCTGATATTTATCATGGACTTAGTAAGCAACTACTACTACTACACCACACCACATCCTTGTGCTTAGAGCTGAGTTACCCCTTTAGAGTTTGGGAATGATGTGGGTGAAAAGTCTCACGGGGCTATGTGACGTTCTACGTTTATATGTGACAGGGACTTACGGCTTAAAGTCGATTCCGAATCCCTACAAACATCCATGGCACCGCCGAGACTCGAACCTGAAACCTGTGACACAGAGCTGCGGAGCACTAGACACTCGGCCATTCAGAGCCATTGGTATGCAAATGGATGGGTTTCTAAAATTAAAGTCAACAAGCAATTTGAAATAGCAGTCCAATAATTGACGCCAGTCTGAAAGCATCCGTGTTTAGACAAGGAGTGTGGCAAAGTCCATAGGGTAATATCCTTCTCCACCACCCCCAATAATCAAAAGAAAGCAAAGTAGGGTGCACGTGATAAAAGTGATAATCGGAATTTTACCTAGCATTCTCCACCCCACCCACCCCCCAATAATCGACAAGGGTAGGCAATTTCAATTGTGTATAGATTTGCCAACCTGGTTTTATCAGGGATACTACAATGTATAAATAGCATTGTAGCATGTCACGTGATAAAATGTGACTAATCGACGAGATTTTTCACAGTTTCTGGTGCAGTAGTATGGTACGTGTGAACCAACATCTTAGTAAATTTCATTTTCTTGGTACTAAGAGCTGCATTATAAGAAATATCCCAAGTACCCTCTGAAGCTTACCTTTTACAATATCCACCCTAAAAACTGCAGCAAAATTCATGAGCTTCATTTACGCCGTCTACTTCATTCAATGTAACGGGATCTTAATGACCGAAATCCGGTGAAATATCGGCATTAATCCGTGTGAGACGTCATTCCGGAACTTTCCGATGGCGGCGTAAATCACCCACTCCCGGGTTTTTTCCAACCTTTAAAACACCTTTTCAAGTGAATCACGAGGGAGCCGAGAAAGTAAAAGCCCGTAAACCCCGGCCACGATAAAAGGAATCGGATTTCCTTCCTTATCCGCTATTGCCCTTTTTTCCCACTTCCCTTTATTAGGTACCATGACCGGGGAGCGCTAACGAGGGGACGTCGGGGATATAAGACGTCACATTCGCGATAGCGGTGATCATGGGGAGGTCGAAGCAGGGAGGGTATTCGAGACGCGGGACTCTCACCTCGAATCATTTTTTCTCATTTCATTCTCACCTCGAATCATTTTTGGGATACGACTCGTTCAGCTGTGCGAACCGGTTCAAATTTATACGTTCACAGTTTCAATTATTGTGAACGTATAAATTTCAAAACGTCAAAAATAAGGCATAGTATATCATAATAATAGCATCTTAAATCTTTCTTTCTTATTCGATTTATGGGAAAGGTAAAATAATATTTTAATCGAAACTACTCGTTTACTTTTCAAAAAAAGTTCAGAATTATGTATTCTCATTTTAATTCCTTTCACTGCAAATTTAGGAACACTATTTCAAATAGGATTAATATAGTAATCACATTGTAACTGTATTTAAAAATTAGATGCCATGTACCATCTTAAATATTTTTTTTAATTATTGAAATGAGAAAAATACTAAAGACTGCACATTTTCTTTTTGAAAGTGGTTCAAAATTTTATTCCATTATTTCAATTTATTCATTTTGGATTGGAAAAATTTTGTCAAGAATTCGAAGTATTCTTATTAAGCTAGAAAATTAGATCGACGGCGGTTTTGTTGTGGTGGCATAATGGCATAGTGGCAAGTAACGTGATACATTGTGATAATTCAGAATTTGCTGCATACCTACCATTCTAGTGACAGTTTCAAGTCGAAATTGTTAGAGATTTGAACCAGCATCATAGTACATTCCATTTACATTGCATTAACAGTTCCTATGTTCCTATTCAACAAGAAATATCCCAAGTACTCTCTGAATCTTACATTTTACACTATCCACCATAAAAACTGCAGCAAAGGCGTCCATTTAATTTTTTGTAACGGGATCTTAATGACCGAAATCCAGTGAAATGTCGTCATTGATCAGTGTGAGCCGTCATTCCGGAACTTTCCGATGGTGGCATACATCACCCACTCCCGGGCTTTTTCTACCTTTAAAACACCTCTTCCTGTAAATCACGAGGGAGCCAAGAAAGTAAAAGCCCATAAGCCCCGCCACGATAAAAGGAATCGGATTTTCTTCCTTATCCGCTATTGCCCTTTTATTCCTACTTCCCTTTATTACGCGAGGGGAGAGAAAGAGGTGCCGTAACTGGGGAGCGCTAACAAAGGGCATCGGGCATTTAAGACGTCAAGTTCCCTATAGCGGTGATTACTGGGAGAGGCGGAAGTCGAAGCAGGGAGGGCATTCCAGACACGTGACTCTCAGCTCGAATCATTTATTAACGAATTTCTTCTGTGCGGTTTGACTCGTTCAACTGATCGAATCGGTTCTAATGTATACGTTCACAATATCAATTAATTAATCATGAATGTGAAATTATTTGTAAAAAATTAGGAATACTACATCATAATAATAGCACCTTAAATATTAATTTTTCTTTTTTTTCCCCGATTTATAGGAAGGGGAAATAATATCATAATCGGAGCTACTCGTTTAGCTTTTAAGAACGGTTCAGAATTATGTGTTGATTATTTCAATTCTTTCACTGAAAATTTATGAACACTATATCAAAAATGATTACTATAATAATTACATTATATCATTGTTAGAAAATTAGGTGTCTTATATCATAAAAGTACTATTTTAAATATTTTGTTCTGTTTATTAAAAGTAGGAAAACACTATAGTCTTGCACGTTTAGTTTTAAAAACAGATACAAAATTATTTATATTAGTTATTTCAAATCATTCTCTGTGGATTGGGATTATTTTAATTCATTCGCCTCAGCTTGAATCATTTCCTTCAGAATTTTTTCGGTGCAATTTGATTCGTTCAGCTGTTCGAACCTGTTGAAATTTATACATTCACAATTTCAATTAGCTCGCCATGAATGGGGCATATATATCATAATAATAGCATTATAATTTTTTTTTATTTATAGAAAAGGAAAATAATAATATAATCGGAATTGTTTTTAGTCTTCTTTGATTTTTTGCTGTACGGTAATTTTTCGCATTAGGCTAATTAGATCGAGGCTTAGAAATTAAATTGGATTCCAAACCATTAAAAAACATTTATATCACCACCAGGATACCAACCTGAAGGCCTTTGGTATCCAAAGGCCAGAGCGATGGCCAACTGGCCATCAGGCCGCCCGTTTAGTTTTTAAGAAAGTTTCAGAATTATGCGTTCACTATTTCAATTCTTTCACGGAAAATTTAAGAACACTATATCAAAATATATTAACATAATATTGACATTATACCATTATTGGAGAATTAGATTATATCATTTGAGAATTAGTGCTATGTAAAATATTTTTTTTCTTTCTTTATTGAAAGAAGAAAAATTCTATAGGTGAATTTTTAAAAAGATTCAGAATTATTTCTTCACTATTTCAATTCTTACACTGCAATTTTGCAATTAATTCTTACACTGCAATCATATTACATCCTTGCTAGAATATTAGATGACTTGGTATATTTATGATATAACGCATCATAGCGCATATATATTGGTACTTTTATGATACTAAGCATCATAAAAGTACCATATGAAATATTTTTTTCTGTTTATTAAAAAAAAAATACTATTGTACTGAAAGCTTCTTTTAAAAACTGTTTCAAAATTATGTGTCCATTTACATAAGTATTTTTTAGATATTTATTAATGTAAAATAGGTTTTACATGAAAACCATTAAGATGAAAACTAATTTAAATTAAATTCCCCTTAAAAATATAAAATTTGCTTCAAATTCTGAATTATTAGCAAAAATATAAAATTTAATGTTATTGTTAAAAAAGCTCCACACGTTAACGACTCTCCATTATTTCAATAGGAGGCAGTCATAACTGTTAAAAATGCATTCTTTACCGAATAATTTAGCAGTCTGTTTTTAGTTTTATATATTGGAGACATTGTTCATTAAAAACAATTTGCGCGAGAAAGCACCCTACGCTATCCCATTAGCCCCCACACTATAGCATGGCTTTCTCAGGGCCGTCACTTAATTTACGAGGTGATAAATTTTCCTGTTCTGTACTGTTTGTTAAAAGGACTCCCAGTTAAGTGTTAACAAGAAAGGTAAGTCAGCATAATTAAAAAGAAAAAATTTGGCATCTTTGGCGTAGAAGTAGACCCACAAATCTCCGAATAGCTTTATCTTAGAGGCCAGAACTCTAATAACCCACATTAACCAGAACACAGATTGTTTGCCTCGCGATAACTTCGGCCACAGATCATACGCGAGCAAACCAAAGAGAATAAGTTATTACTCAGCCATATGAATTATTCATCTCCATTTAGGTTATATGTATGTAAGCTTACAAAAAAAAGCTTACTCTACATACAAAAGCATGCCATCTCATTTCAGGCTAGTAATTTCAAATGCATAAAAGAAAATTATAAAATAAGTATTTTTTTTAAACAAAATATAAGAGATACACGTAAGACGGTTACTTTATTAAGAAACATTAAGAAACACTATTTTATATTATATATTTATTAAGGCTCGGAATGAGTACTGGATAGTCGAGTGCCTAGCGCTCTATACCACAGGTATTGAATTCGAGTACCCTCGGTGCCATGGATGGTTCGTAATCCACTTTAAGCTTTAAGTCCCGGTCTCACACTATAGAGCGTCACAGATCACAATCAGACTTCTCACCCATGCCATTCCCAAACAGTAAAGAGGCAACTGAGCTCTAGCACAGTGATGTGGTGTGGTGTAGTAGTAGTAGCAGCAGTTCTTTGGTGGGCCCGACTCGTGGCCTAGTGGTGACGTACGCAGCTGAGATTCTCTGGCGGCATGGTTGTAGTCACTGCTTTCAGAAACGAGGAAATTCAATATCGATTGTGACAATGTGTCTCGCATCGTTAGTTGGACAGCCTGGAGACATCATTTAACCCGAAATGATGTCTCCATACGAAAGCAAATGTTGAGCAGTTATCTTTAAAAGCCATCACCCGTCGGTGAGCTGTTCGTAGTATACACGTGGCCCACCTATGTCCACGCCCACTAATAGATGCTACTAGTTCTACTTGCAAACTAATAGAGGTTAATAGCCCTATTTGCTAACCAATACAGGGTAATAGCCCTACTTACTAACTGATAGAGGGTAATAGCCCTACTTGCTAACTAATAGAGGGTTACAAAGCCTTAAGTACAGGGTTAGGTGTGGAGGAAAGAAAATAAAAAGTGTGTTGGTGTGACTGCGGCTTTACATGCAGAATTACAAAAAATTCTGCATACAGTAAGCTTTTTACAAGCATTTTTTAAATGTTTATCTTTCATATAGAAAACTGAATTCTGAAGCACTGTATATCGCATTCCATTCATATATCAGAAGCAAATATTTGTCCCTATTTCAACCTTTATTCTCTATGACACGATTTCTAAAACAAATTCAAAGAAAAAACTCCACATATAATTTTTCAAAATGATACTTTAAATAAAATTAGATTTAAATTTCTGTTCTTTTTCTCTTCGATATTTTCGTTCTTGGCTCCAGTCCCACGCCATGAAAATTGTTTCCCAGAAATATTCACAACTTTTAAAAGAACCTGTTTAATATTTAATAACCGAGAACTGCCTTAGAAGGAATGTAATTCCATTTTAATTTGATTTCTGAAATATAAAAATCTTTTTTTATTTCTATCGCTTTAACCCCCGGTGCATTTAAAAGGCCCGAGCATCTCCATTTACTGATTAGAAACTCGCTTTGAGCTGCAAATCATCGATTAAGAAGTCTCTTCCAGTAATCGATATAACCTGCGCTACAGAAAAATAAGCGGAAACTCCGTACTAGGGGAAGAGATTACTAGTTAAATATCGATAAAAGGAAGGACATAACCTCGACTTATCCTGGGTTGCTCTGTTTATATTCAATGTGTTGTATCACAGAATTTTCTGGTCAAATGATTTAATTTAACCCGACTAAGATCTGAAAAGGTTTATATCAAAATATGAAATAATTGATCTGGTTAAAATAGTAATTTTAAGGCACAAGTTAATCTGATCAAATGATTTAATTTCAATCGACTTGTTTCTTGGTTGTTTCTCTCCGAGTTGTTTCGACTTTAATTTCAATATGTTTCACAGTTATCAGATGTTAGGAATCGGAGTCGAGAGTTGATGATAGTTTAACGAGTTGGAGTCAATTAAAAAATAATTAGTAAGTTTTTGTTTTTATTTATTTATTTCTATTTTAAATGTGGAGACTTTGCAACTGGAAGTGTGGGTCGCCAAACACCGAATTTAAGTTAGTTTAGCGATTGCCCTCAATTGATTCAATGTGTTAATCAATAAACATTTTCTTTAGATTTTCTTAAGCTGTTCTATAACTATTTGCTATCTATTGATTTACTGCGATTATTTTTATGGGATATACGTGCTTGATAAGCATATTTAGAATAGAAAAATATCAGTTGTTTCTTATCCCACTTGGTAGACATGTAGACCAAGCACACGAACTCATGTCGTCTCATGGAGGGAGGGAAAAGGGGAAGCTTCTGTTGTGATGGAGAACCCGTAGGTAGAAATATGACTTTGCTCTGTGACGATGACTTTTTACCCGGTAGGATAGTCAAACCTACCGCAAATGCTCTACACTCATATTACTCACCGGACCTACGCGCTAGGTTCGTTAAGACAGTAATCGCAAGGAAGTTAATATACTTATAAAAATGGTTACATTGTGTAAATTTTCACATATTATTGCAACTCATGTCCTGGTGCAGGAAAATCTACATCAGATAAAGGAGACCCCGTCGTAGGCGACTGGTCCATGGCTAAGGGTGATAGGCAGCTTCACTTTAGCGAGGAACCACGAGGGCTGAAGACAGACTCAAATTCAAGACAACGCTCTGCGATCTTATGAGACCGGGTCCTAAGGTTTAAAATGGATTCCGGACCACTGCAAACATACATTGCATCGCCGAGACTCGTACCCGAAATCTGTGGCACCGAGCTCCTGTAACTCGGCTATCAGGCACTTAAAAAATATCTTTTTAGTGAATGCAAATACTACACACTTAAAGTAGTAATAAATATTTTGTTCGTTTAAAAAAAGATGTTTATAGATGTAAGTTTAATAGAAATGGTTGAATTTTTTTCTAAATTTTTTAAATCAATTTGCAAACATCGTACTTCATAAAATTACTTTAACTCATCAGTAATCGGTATAAAATATTCGTCTACTACTACTACTACGAAATTGGGCCTACTACGTATCCCTGATTAACATTGCTCTTTTTGGTGGTTACAATCACCTCTTTTCTGTCATCAAAACAGTTTGAAGAATATCCTGTAGGAGTCTTTCGAAGACTTGCAACTAAAATTAATTGAAAGGGGAACTATCCACTGGTATTTTAGAAGTTATGGTGTCAGATAGGTACCAGCTTAGCTCAATTTTAAATTTCTACATTTCAAAATACACTCGTTACGTCCATTTAACCCTTTCGTCTCGAACCGTGATGTGCAGTCTGAATAATCGATGAGAGGGGTGAAGTGTTGTCACATTTGCCAGTCCCGCGTTCATGCGTGAAAAGCTGAGCCTGAACTTTTATTTTCAGCTTCAATCGGCAATATACGTTAAGTGTCTATTATGGTATTAATGTGGCGTAAAGTTTAGAATCGCGGCCTGACGGTCAATTGGCTAGCGTTCTGGCTTTTGGTACTACAGCCTTCAGGTTTAAATCCTGGCGGTGGAATGGATGTTTGTGAGGGGTGAGGAATCCACGTTCAAATGTGGATTCCTGTCTAATTAACCTAAAGTGTACACAAAATGACGGTAGAGAGATAAACAAAATCAAAACTAAAGGTTAGAATCTAGTAGAAAAAGTATGTGCTTACAACTGTTATATATTTATAGTGTTATTTAATTGTTATAAAAAAAAATATTAGATGAGTTGCAGAGGAGAGAGTTCTCCAGGGTTTACCCAAAAAAAATTGCGATCTAATTTATATTAAAGAATTGTTAGTGTTAGGATATCATACAAAGATAATTTATTTTATCGCTTATTACACATAAAATTATGGTTATTATTTCGTTTCATTGGTTTGGTTTGACGCTGTACGATCAATTTGTGCTCATTAGATGGGAACCTACAGTTTACCATGGATTCCGAATTAATTACAAACATCCACGTAGCTAAACATCTATCTATCTATCTATATATACATATACACTGAAGTGACAAAAGTCATGGGATAGCAATATGCAAATTTTCAGATGGCAGTAGCATCGCGTAGAACAGGTATAAATGCGCAGTGCTTTCGCAGAGCTTTCATTTCTGTTCAAGTTATTCGTGTGAAGAGGTTTTGGCGTGATGATGACCGCACGACGGGAATTAACAGACTTTGAACGCGGAATGTTAGTTGGAGCTAGACGCATGGGTCATGCCATTTCGGCAATCGTTAGGGAATTCAACATTTCCAGATCCACTGTGTCAAGAGTGGGCCGAGAGTAAGAAATTTCAGGCATAACATCCCACCATGGACAGTGCAGTGGTCGACCGCCTGCACTTAACGACCGAGACCGCCAACGTCTGCAAAGAATCGTAAATTCTAACAGACAAGCAACACTGCGTCAAATAACCGCAGAAATCAATGTGGGACGTACAAGGGACTTGTCTGTTAGAACTGTGCGGAGTAATTTGGCTTTCTTGGGCTATTCCAGCAGAAGACCGACTCGAGTGCCTTTACTGACAGAAAGACATCGCTTGCAGCGACTATAGTGGGCACGTGAGCATATCGGTTGGTCCCTAGATGAATGGAAAACCGTAACCTGGTCCGATGAGTCACGAGTTCAGTTGGTAAGAGCTGATGATAGGGTTCGAGTGGGGCGCAGACCCCACGAAGCCATGGACCCAAACTGTCAGCAAGGCACTGTTCAAGCTGGTGGTGGCTCCGTAATGGTGTGGGCTGTTTTTTCATGGCATGGACTTGGTCCTCTGGTGCGACTGGACCGAACATTGACTTGAAATGCTTATGTTCAGCTACTTGGAGGTCACTTGCAGCCATTCATGGACTTTATGTATATAAACAACGATGGTATTTTTATGGATGACAATGCGCCCTGTCACCGGGCCACAACTGTTCGCGATTGGTTTGAAGAACATTCTGGACAATTCCAACGAATGATCTGGCCACCTAGATCGCCCGACATGAATCCCATCGAGCATTTATGGGACATCATCGAGAGGTCTGTTCGTGCCCAGAATCCTGCACCATCAACGCTTTCACAATTATGGACGTCTATCGAGACAGCATGGCTCAATATTCCTGCAGAAGACTTCCAACGACCTGTTGAGTCCATGCCACGTCGAGTTGCAGGTATCCCATGACTTTTGTCACTTCAGTGTATATATATATATATATTTAATTTTAATTAATATACATCCTCGATATCAAAGATGAATTTTTTCTACTTTCTCAATCAATAAAACGCATTCACATTTAAAAACTAAATCATCCATTACAAATCGAACATTTGTTTAAATGCTGCATCTCTAAAGTGCCTCTCAATGCAATAAAACATTTACGAATAAATAAATGTAAATCCTCAATCCAACCTTATATATAATCCATAAAGAACCTACTTTAGAGAGAATACTTTTCTTTTGTATCTTAATCAAAAAAAAAAGAAAAAAAATAGGCTATTGTTTGGAAACTCCGCACAAAAACCTATTAACCAGCGCGACGCTCACACCCAAACAATTCTCTTCCCATACTCGCATCTGCTGCCACGAGATAAAACCATTCCCAAAACGATACATCACCCATTCTCTCTTCTTTCCCGCCAATTTCTCTCCAATAAACGAACAATCCTTTATCCGCCCTACCCACTACCCCCATCCAAGCCAACAACCCCCTAAGGCGGCATAACCAAATTAGGCGGCGTGCAAATTCCAATTCCAGTAGCAGCACAGCCATCTCCAGAAATTGCCCTACCCCTCATCCCACGTGAGGGGTAGGGGTGTTGAGGGGGCATATTTAATTTCCGCTCTCTCCCCAAAGAGCTACCTGCTTTGAAAAGATAAGCAAACACGGTTACAGGGATCTTTTAGGGTGTGCGTTACGTCAGCGCCTTTTGTGGTAGAAATGCGCCCCGGCGTACGTGATTCCCTTTCAGGGCTTGTTGATTTGGGGCGCGGAAAGGGGGCGTAATGGCTCGTCTTGGGAAGAAATTGATTCATTTTATGTGTCTTCTTTGAAGTGACGGGGACACGTTTTCGATGTGTAGTAATGGGACATCGTTTTGGAAAGGGTGCTTGAGTATAATCAATGTCGAAATGTGCTCTCGCAATATAAAGTATTTTTAATAAATATGCTTGCATTGAACGACAGACATTTTACTCATAATAGAGATATTGTGATGTAATAATAATTAATATTTCCTTACATTTAAACCATATTCCAATTCTCGTATAGCAACTTATTTTATTTTTCCTCATGTTACATTTTCAAAAAATTGAAATATTTTTGATGCACCATTTTTTTTTAATTAAATAAAAATCTTAAATCCAAATGTTTGGCCAATTTCTTGGACAAAATGACCATAAAACGAATAATCTTTCATTTAAAGAAGGACTATTAAATAATTATAAAATAATAAATGCACATCTATATAAAATCGATTCACTTTATGACACGCGGATCTGCTTTCATAATACATAATAAATATCTATTTTAATCTTTAATAAATTCATTACAACCCATCAATCATATTTCCATTGCCTTGACTAAATACTTCAGTAAGTAGATAGCCTATTTAACAAATTTAATTCACTTCTTTTTATAATTATTAAAATTGACTATTTGAATTTATTAAAGAATTCAAATGATAATTCTGAAGAACCCCTACCAAATCCAAAATCGTGACCTCGAAAACAAAAATCGTGTCTCTTCACAAACTTCCAACCCCATCGAATGTCTCGGAATAAAGAAGACGTTTCTGTGCTCCTCGCATTCGCAGTGCCCCATCGAAATCGCGAGGCTCGCACAATGCGATTTCGATGCTTTTTTTGGTTGCTGAAGTGCCTCTCTCGTGGTTTGAAAGGCACTTTTCTGTCTGGATGTTTCTGAATGGCGAGCGAGTGACTGCTTCCAGCACCGAGGAGTATCTGTGACGAGTGCTTAAAGATAGTGCACTGAAAATGCAACCTTTCTTCATGCATAAAAACAGACCTGGGAAAAAGTTTCCAATCTCTGTGTGAATCGCATGTGAAAAGCTGGGTTTGAATTTTAAAGGGTTCTGTGACAGATTCTTCAAGTGTTTGTATGCATTCATTTTTTTTTTATAAATGTAAGCTTGGATGATTGAAAAGATTTGAATAAAGTCTGGTTTTCTTATTGAAAAGTTTTTCACTGGGGTTGATTCGAGATATTCCTTTTTAAAGAAATGTAGGGAAAAAAGTCATACACGGGGAAATAAGAGACGCTTCTTTTCTAAACAAAAATGACATTTGGATTTCTTTCATAAGAATCAGCCAGGGTTGCTTATGAATTGCGAGGGTTATTTATGTAACGTTTTGTTGAAATGACCAAACTCGATTACAGTAGCACTGCTAAATATTAGATTGAAAAAGAAACGTGTAATACTAAACCATAGGCTATTTAACCATATATTCTACCATATATAACCATATGTGAAGCATAGACAGTAGTACACCATGTAATAGTAAACATAAAGGAAGATTATAATTTTATTGGAGCCAACGTCCGCACCATGCTGAATATACCGGTTCTCGTTAGATCACCGAAGTCAAGCATCATTGGGCGCGGTCAGTACTTGGGTGGGTGACCACCTGGGAACACAGCGTGCCGTTGGCAGTCACAAATTTGGGACCTGAATGGCCGAGTGTCTGGCGCTCTGGTGCTCGGTGCCACAGGTTTCTGTTTCCAATCCCGGCGGTGGCATGGATATTTGTAGTGGTTTGGAATCCACTTTAAGCCGTAGGTCCCGGTCTCCTACGACTTGTAAGAGCGTCACGGAGCCAAAGTCAGACTTCTACCTACGGGTGCTCCATCACAACAGAATCCTTCCCCTTCAATCATGAGTACGTATGGGCTCGTGGGCTTGGCCAGCAAAGTGGGATAAGAAACAGCAAACAAACATAATTTTATTGATAAATATTTCAAATCTCAATAAAGCATTGTATACACGGTATACAATGATTTCAACAATGTCGAGTTACTACAGACATGTGGGCGGCTTAACAGGCAAATCCAGGGGACATCTTCAGGTTGACTTTACCTGTGGTCGCTCATTTGGGAATTTAAATGAAGGTTCATTCTCAAAATAAATGAATGATTTTTTCTTCTGAACAGTGAGTAAATTTCAGTTTAACATAAATCTTTTAGTAACTGTGTGACACATACAAGCGGTTTTCTTCTTGGACGCATTCTCGCATGTATTTCTATATAGTGAATTTAAAAGTATTTTTATAAATATTTATGGTTATATACTGCCATTATAGATAGGCACAAAATGTTTCTCATCCAACTTGGTAGACACAACATCTAGACCAAGTCCTAGAACCCATGTGGTCTCATGGAAGCAGAGAAAGCTTCTGTTGTGATGGAGCGCCCTTAGGTAGAAGTCTGACTTGGTTTTGTGACGAGGACTATTTACGGGGTAGGGTTTTCAGCTTACAACCAACAGTCATATTAGACTGGGACCTAAGGCTTACTAGGGATTCCGAACCTCTATAAACATCTATGTTACCGCCTTTATTTTAACCCGAAACCAGTGTTACAGAGCTCTAGTCACTCGGCCATCAGACCTTATGGACGTAAGTAGTTTATAGGGTAAAGTAAATAATCTACACTCATGTCCATAAATTAAGGATAATGAAGTTCAGGCAAAGAAAGAGACAGAAGTAAAACAAATTTGACTTATTTGTAAAGTCTATTTATTAAACAAAAGGTAAAGAGCAAAAAAGATGCTATATGTTTGACATAATTAATAAAAATTGTGATTTTTACTCCCTGGAGCAAATTTCAAAAAAGAACCTATTTACAAAAAACAGTATAACATGGTTAGTATGATGGTTAATATAGAGTATGTCTCCCGGAAGATGCAATACAGGCCTTACAACGCCTAGGCATGCTGAGTATCAAATTAACAATCTGAACTTGGGGAATATTACACCACCCATCAAGCAATGCCCTCCGAAGTTCCGGTTGAGAGGTGGGAGGGGGTTGACGGGCTGCAATTCGTCGGCCAAGCATATCCAACACATGCTCTATTGGATTCAAGTCCGGTGAGTATGCTGGCCAATCCATAGGGATTCCGAACCTCTATAAACATCTATGTTACCGCCTTTATTTTAACCCGAAACCAGTGTTACAGAGCTCTAGTCACTCGGCCATCAGACCTTATGGACGTGACGTATTGAAGGCCTTCGTCTACAATGTTTGCAAGGTGAGGACGGGCGTTGTCATCCATAAACAGAAATTCAGCACCCATGGCGCCCCGAAACAAACGTACATGTTGTTCCAGAATGACATCCCGATAGATGTGGCCTGTCATCGTTACACTCTGAATATGCAGGTCAGTTCTGTGACCAAGAATAATTCCTCCCCAAACGAGCCAATGTCGTTCAATGGTGTTCTCTTGGTGGTAACGGGTACCTGGCGCTCTCCATATGAAAGTCCGGCGAGAATCAGACTGCAAACTAAACCTGGACTCCTCAGAAAACATCACACCAGACCACTGTTGTGGTTTCCACAATGCATGCTCTCTACTCCACGTTAATCGCAGGCGACAGTGAATTGCGGTAAGTGGAACACATCTGACAGACCTACGAGCATATAGACCAATGTGCCCTAAGCGTCTGCACACGGTCTGTCGGTAGCTGAAGAGAGCTGACGAGACAGGTCTGATGCTGTGCTCCGTCTGTTTCTTTTGGTAGTAACTGCTAAATACCGGTCCTCATTCGGCGTTGTAACTCGGGAGCGACCTGTGCTGTAACATCTATTCACATTACCATCATCTTGGAATCGTTGCCAAAGCCTGGAGATGACACTCTGGGCGATTCCAAGTTCCTCGGATACTTCCAGCTGGGTACATCCACATTCCAGTCGTCCGATAATTCTACCACGTAAAAAATCATCCAAATGCTTCCTTTGTGCCATAACTATGCGGTTATTGCACTGAAAGGCTTTTAAAGCGCTTGTGAACAATTTTACTTCTTTGCCACCATTCCTTATATACCTCTCTCTTACACTCTCGTCATTGTGACGTACTATCCGCGCCATCTGGTGGTTTTCTGTAATTTGCATATTCTTCTTCAAGATGCGTGTGATATTTCTACAGGTGAAATTTTTAATTTAGAGTTCAATTTCGGTGTGATTCTGAATTATCCTTAATTTATGGACATGAGTGTATTACTAATGGTTCGTAAATTCTTGATACACCCTTTATGGTATTGTTATGAATATATACGTTATATATATACGTTAATATATATACGTTGTAATTATACGTTAATATATATACGTTGTAATTATACGTTAATATATATACATTATATTTTTATGAATATGCTAATGTTTTCTGTTGTGATGGTAAATTACTTCAGTTCATGTGGAAAAACAATATTCTCTTAATCTTTAAAACACGTGAATCAATTTAATTCATCGTCTAAGCAAACAGCACCATCTTGAATCAATTTCACTAAAATCTATCTCAGGTTCCGTTGAAAACTGTCACGAAATTCTCATTTTGCAGACAATCTAAATGAGCAATTGCTCACTACCTTTTGAAACCAACAAAAAAATTATTCATTGTCAATTTTAATTTCACTCGGAGGGGTAAAAAAATGATATTAAACAAAACTATTTCATCTCCCAATATTTTCATTCATCCAACATAATGAGCCAAGAGGCAAATGAAATATTTTTACTGCTGCTTTTTTACGAGTGTCAGCGGAAGTTTGTACGAAATGGCGCGCATTATATTTTCCCTTTGCTGTCAAAACAGGATTTTATTTTGTTAGGGGGGGGGGGCAGCCAATTTTTACGGTCAAGCGTCTTTAGGAGAATATCCGTTCAATACATTCGGGAAAAAAGTACTCCAGTTTTATTGGAGTACTCTTGAAAATGACTCTCCTTGAAGGCAAACCGTTTGAAATTTATGATAATTCCATGTTTATTTTTTTCCTGTTTTTTTCCGGTAGAAGATCCTGGAAAATTTTGATTGCCTGTGTGTGGTGTTTTCTTTACCAAAAGGAGCATAGGTAGATTAAACTTTAAAAACGAATGTTTTATATTCCAGGAGGGTTTAAAATTTACATCTTTATTTATGAGTAGGAATCTTTTTGGAGTAATTGGTACGATCTGTCAAATAAAAATTGTTGTTGGTTTCACGTGCATTTTAATAAACTTTTAACGCGCTGAAAGATGCTTATGTTTGAACACTATTTTATTAGGTAATCATTTTATGAAGTACTAGAAACATAATGAATTGTTTGACTTGCTATAAACGAGTTTTTTGTATTTAAGAGGAAATAGTTAATACAAATATACAGTAAGATTCGTAATTTATAATGAAATAAAAATTATAAAGTTAACAAAAAACAAGACACTGCAAGCTACGAAAAAAAAATATTTTTTAAAAATTTTTAATAGGAAAAAAATAATGATGCAAATTTAGAAATACTAGATTTAAATAGTCTACAATATACAATTCAATTATACCATACATGGAACTTGACTGGAACGCGATACCTGTGGAACCGAGAACTAGTCACTCGGCCATCAGGCACTATGGATGTGAATAGTTTATAGGATACAATAAATAATCAATTACTGAGGGTTTGTAAACTCTTGATACCACCCTTTATGGTATTGTCGGGACAAAAATCTAGTAATATTCACAAAACTTGCTCTATCACCATCATCATCATCATCAGTGGCGCCACAACCCCAATGTGAGCGAAGTCCATCTACCTACTGGCAGATTTCGAGCCAGGAGATGTTTTCTTTTTACGGGGTATTGTTATCAGCCTTGCACCCAACGATCTACAGTCTTATTAGACCGGGACCTACAGCTTAAAGTGAATTCAGAATAACTACAAACATTCATGATACAACTGGGACTAAAACCTGAAGACCGTGTCACCGAGCACTAATCACCTTCGATAACGGCGAATATACTAATATTTTCTGTTGTGTAGGTGAATGACTTCAGTTCAGGGAGAAAAACCACATTTTCTTAATATTTAAAATGAGTGAATCAATTTAATTCATTGTCTAAGCAAGCAGTACCATCTTGAACCCATTTTACCACAATCTACCACTCACAGCGTATGAAAACTTTAACGAAATCTGTCATCTGGCAGACAATCTAAATGAGCAATTACTCACTATCATAAGAAAACACAAAAGAATGATTCATTGTCACTTTTAATTTAACTCGGAGGGGTAAAAAAAAAACGTCATTAAACAGAACTATTTCATCTCCCACTATTTTCATTCATCCAACATAATGAGCCAAGAGGCAAATGAAATATTTTTACTGCTTCTTTTTTACGAGTGTCGGCGGAAGTTTGTACGAAAGGGCGCGCATTATATTTTCCCTTGCTGTCAAAACAGGATTTTATTTTTATTCGGGGGTTATTTTTATTTTATTATTATTCCATTTTTTTCGGTCAAGCGCCTGTAGGAGAATATCGCTTTCCGTTCAATACATTCCGGAAAAAAGTGCTCTGGTTTTATTGGAGTTCTCTTGAAAATGAGTGTCCTTGAAGGCAAACCGTTTGAAATTTATGATAATTCCAGTTTTGTTTTCTTTTCCTGTTTTTCTTTCTTTCCCGACGAGAGGATCCTTGAAAATTGTGAATGCCTGTGTGTAGTGTTTTCTTTTGCAAAAGGAGCATGGGTAGATTAAACTTTAAAAACGAATGTTTTATATTCCAGGAGGGTTTAAAATTTACATCTTTATTTATGAGTAGGAATCGTTTTGCGGTAATTGGTACAATCTGTCAAACAAATAATGCTATTGGTTTAATGGGCAGTTTAATGAAATTATAACGCGCTGTAAAGATCCTTATATTTGAACACTATTTTATTAGGTAATCATTTTATGAAGTACAAGATACATAATAAAATGTTTGGCATGTTATAAACAAGTTCTTTGTATTGTTAATACAAATAGTTAATACAAATATACAGTAAGATTCGTAATTTATAATGAAATAAATATTATAAAGTTAACAAAAAACAAGCCATTGCCGGCTACGAAAAATATATAGATTTTTAAAATTTTTAATAGGAAAAAAATAATGATGCAATGTTAGAAATACGAGATTTAAATAGTCTACAATATACAATACAATTATACCATACATGGAACGCCTTCCCTCGAACCTGATACCTGTATCACCGAGAGCTAGTCACTCAGCCATCAGGCACTATGGATGTAAATAGTTTATAGGATACAATAAATAATCAATTACTGAGGGTTTGTAAACTCTTGATACCACCCTTTATGGTATTGTCGTGACAAAAATCCAGCACTATTCCCCAAACTTGATCTATCACCATCATTATCATCATTAGTGCGCCACAACCCCAATGTGAGCCAAGCCCATCTACCTACTGGCAAATTTCGAGCCAGGAGATGTTTTCTTTTTATGGGGTAGGGTTATCAGCCTTGCACCCAACGATCTACAGTCTTATTAGACCGGGACCTACAGTTTAAAGTGAATTCAGAATAACTACAAACATCCATGATACAACTGGAACTAAAACCCGAAGACTGTGTCATCGAGCACTAGTCACCTTCCATAGCGACGAATATACTAATATTATCTGTTGTGAAGGTAAATTACCTCAGCTCACGGGGCAAAACCACTTTCTCTTAATCTTTAAATAGCGTGAATCAATTTCATTCATCGTCTGAGCAAACAGTGCCACCTTGAATCAATTTGACTAAAATCTATCGCAGGCTGCATTGAAAACTGGAACGAAATCCTTATCCGGCCGACATTCTAAATGAACAATTATTCACTATCTTATGAAAACAACAGGAATTCTTTGTCACTTTTAATTTAACTGGGAAGGGTAAAAAAAAAAAACGGCATTAAACAAGATTATTTCATCTCCCACTATTTTCATTCATCCAACATAATGAGTCAAGAGGCAAATGAAATATTTTTACTGCTTCTTTTTTACGAGTGTCGGCGGAAGTTTGTACGGAATGGCGCGCATTATATTTTACTTCTGGTGTCAAAACAGAATTTTATTTTTATTCAGGGTGGGGGGTTGAGTCATTTTTTACGGTCAAGCGCCTGTAGGAGAATATCCGTTCAATACATTTGGGCAAAAAGTGCTCCGGTTTTATTGGAGTACTCTTGAAAATGAGTGTCTTTGAAGGCAAACCGTTTGAAATTTATGATAATTCCAGCTTTGTTTTCTTTTCCTGTTTTTTTTTTCCGGGAGTTGCCTGTGCGTAGTGTTTTCTTTTTCAAAAAGGAGCATGGGTAGATTAAACTTTAAAAACGAATGTTTTATATTCCAGGGGCATTTTAAATTTACATCTTTATTTATGAGTAGGAATCGTTTGGGGGTAATTGGTACAATCTGTCAAACAAATAATGTTATTGGTTTCATGTGCTGTTTAATAAACTTATAACGCTCTGTAAAAATCCTTGTGTTTGAGCAATATTTTATTAGGTAATCATTTTATGAAGTACAAGAAACATAATAAAATGTTTGACTTGCTATAAAAGAATTCTTTGTATTTAAGAGTAAATAGTTCATACAAATAAACAGCAAGATTAATAATTTATAATAAAATAACTATTATAAAGTTAACAAACAGACAAGGCATTGCTGGCTAAAAAAAAAAAATGTTGAAGTTTAGTAGGAAAAAATACTCATGCTAAGTTAGAAATTAGAGATTTAAAGACCTTATAATATAAAATGGATTAATACCCTACATAAATTGGTTAAATTAAACAATCATTATTAACAATACATTTCCAAATTAAATGGTTAGAATTAATTTTAGGAGAAGATTGGTATTTATTCATAAAATAAATCTAAAATTAATTCACTAAAATTTTCTACCTTTTTTCATTAATACAATTAATTTTATTTCATCATGATATTATTTTTATGATAATTATTTTTCCGTATCAATTCATTATGATAATTTAACAAATGACATCACCAGATCGTGCCAGTCTGTTTTCAGATCTGGTGAAGCAAAATTTCTTTTTTTGTTTAATTAAAAACTAATTTAACAAAAAACGGATATTAAAACTAATATTTTCGTAATATTTGGCAATAAAACATAATTTCAAAGAAATGAATTGAACTTTTAAGTAATATAGCCTATAAGTTTTGGATAATTTAAACAGAAACACAGTTTCTTTATTTATTGAAATATTTTTCTTTTTTTTCCAATGCAGCTGGCAAATAGACAGGGAGGTCTTGGATGCCTTAAGGCAAGAGCTGCACAGACGTTACTCACTTTGCATTACCCAGGAGGCACGTGTAACTTGATGATAAGCCACTGACACGGAGTAACAAAGCCCCCGCAACGTTCTACGATCCTATTAGACCGGGACCCACGGTTTAAAATGGATACCGAACCACTACACACATTCATAGCACCGCCGAGACTCGAACCCGAAACCTGTGGTACCGAGCGCCTGAGCGCTAGCCACTAGGCCATTCAGGCCCATTTATTGAAATAATATATGAACTAAATTTGTTAGGATTGAAAAACAAATTGTTTGCTAAATGATCATAGAAATATTTGATTCAACTAGTGATTATCTCGTTGATCTTCTGCACTGCAGAACCTCATTTCTAAATTTTGAACTATCGAAACATTACCATAAATATGTTCGAATAAGTGTAAGTTAAATCTATCTGTAGAAAAGTATTCCCAATAGGATTGAGAGGTGTGTATAGGGAGCAACGCTTCTGACGCAGTTTCTTTCCGATCAATCACTTTCAGAGTTTCTTTCTCTCTCAGTAGATATCCATAACCGATTCGAGGTCTTACAAATGAAAATGTAAATGTATCTAAATTATAGAAATGTTGATGGGAATAATATCTTTTTTCAAAAAGAAATTTGTTCAAAAATCATTTTAACCCATGTCATTTTAAATGTTAAGCAAAAATTCAAACGAACGAGTTAATAAAGAAATTCTGGTTTAGTCAGTCAAAAATTTTTATAAAGTCAGTTACGCCAGATCTGTGATCTGATATTGTGACATTATTTCTCATGGACTTAGTAAGCAACCACTATTACTACACCACATCCTTGTGCTTAGAGCTCAGTTACCCCTTTAGAGTTTGGGAATGATGTGGGTGAAAAGTCTCACGGGGCTATGTGACGCTCGACGTTGATATGAGACCGGGACTTACGGATTAAAGTGGATTCCGAACCCCTACAGACATCCATGGCACCGCCCAGACTCGAACCTGAAACCTGTGACACCGAGCTCCGGAGCACTAGGCACTCGGCCATTCAGATCCATTGGTATGCAAATGGATGTGTTTCTAAAATTAAAGTCATCAAGCAATTTGAAATAGCTGTCCAATAATTGACGCCAGTCTGAAAGCATCCGTGTTTAGACAAGGGGTGTGACAAAGTCCATAAGTAATATCTAAGAAAGGAAAGTAGGGTGCACAGCATTCTTCTCCACCCCACCCCACCCCCCAATAATCAAAGAGGGTATTGTTATAGATTGTGGTGGAATAATAGCATTGTAGCATGTCACGTGATAAAATGTGACAATCGCAATTTGCTGCATACCCAGCATTCTAGTGAAGGATTCAAATAGAAATTCATAGAGGTGTGAACCAACATCTTAGTAAATTTTATTTTTTTGGTACTAAGAGAGGGACTATAAGAAATATCCCAAGTACCCCCTGAAGCTTACCTTTCCCACTATATTTTCTTCTTCTAATGCAGCTGGCAAATAGACCGTGATATTTCGCCATAAGGGCTGCACCGATGTTACTCACTTTGCATTACCCAGGGGGCGCGTGTAACTTGATGGTAAGCCACTGACGCTGAGTAACATTGCCCCCGCAGCGCTCTACGATCCTATTAGGACCGGGACCTATAGCTTAAAGTGGATTCCGAACCACTACAAACACCCATGGCAAAGCCGGGATTTGAACCCGATACCTGTAATACCGAACGCCAGAGCGCTAGCCATTCGGCCATCAGGCCCAAAAATAGTGAATTGAGCCGAGTGTCAGATTCGAACCCTCAACCTTTCGGTCGGGAGTCCGAAAGGTTGAGGGTCACTATCCTAGGGCTAGGCCTTTCACACTATCTGCCATAAAAACTGCAGCAAAGGCGTGGAACTTCATTCACGCCGGCCATTTAATTTTTTGTAACGGGATCTTAATGACAGTGAATCTCCGTGAATCCAGTAATAATCTCCAGTGAAATGTCGTCATTGATCCGTGTGAGACGTCATTCCGGAACTTTCCGATGGCGTTATATATCACCCATTCCCGGGATTTTTCTACCTTTTAAAACACCTCTTCCTGAGAATCACGAGTGAGCCGAGAAAGTAAAAGCCCATAAACCCCGTCAAGATAAAAGGAATCGAATTTTCTCCCTTATCCGTTATGGTCCTTTTTTCCTACTTCCCTTTATTAGGTGCCATAACCGGGGAGCGCTAACGAGGGGACGTCGGGCATTTAAGACGTCACGTTCCCGATAGCGGCGATCACTGGGATATGGGGAGGTCGAAGCAGGGAGGGCATTCGAGACGCGTGAGCTCGAATCATTTTTTCTTCCGGATTTCTTCTGTGGGATACGACTCGTTCAGCTGTCCGAACCGGTTCAAATTTATACGTTCACAGTTCTAATTATTGTGAACGTATAAATTTCAAAACGGCAAAAATAAGGCATAGTATATCATAATAATAGCATCTTAAATCTTTCTTTCTTATTCGATTTATGGGAAAGGTAAAATAATATTTTAATTGAAACTACTCGTTTACTTTTCAAAATAAGTTCAGAATTGTGTATTCTCATTTTAATTCTTTCACTGCAAATTTAGGAACACTATTTCAAATTGGATTAATATAGTAATCACATTGTATCTTTGTTTAAAAATTAGATGCCATGTACCATCTTAAATATATATATATATTTTAATTATTGAAATGTGAAAAATACTAAAGACTGCACATTTTCTTTATGAAAGTGGTTCAAATTTTTATTCCATTATTTCAATTTATTCATTTTGGATTGGAAAAATTTTGTCAAGAATTCGAAGTGTTCTTATTAAGCTAGAAAATTAGATCGATGGTGGTTTGGTTATAGATTGTGGTGGCATAATGGTAAAATAGCAAGTTACGTAATGCAGTGTGATAATTCTGAATTTGCTACATATCTGATATTCTATTGAATGTATCAAGTCTAACTCCCAAGAAATATCCCAAGTACCCTCTGAAGCTTACCTTTTACAATAACCACCCTAAAAACTGCAGCAAAGGCATGAACTTCATTTGTGATGTCCACTTCATTTATTGTAATGTGATCTTAATGACCGAAATCCGGTGAAATGTCGGCACTGATCCGTGTGAGCCGTCATTCCGGAACTTTCCGATGGTGGCATAAATCACCCACTCCCGGGCTTTTTCCTACCTTTAAAGCACCTCTTCCTGTAAATCACGAGGCAGCCAAGAAAGTAAAAGCCCATAAACCCCGCCACGATAAAAGGAATCGGATTTTCTTCCTTATCCGCTATTGCCCTTTTATTCCTACTTCCCTTTATTACGCGAGGGGAGAGAAAGAGGTGCCTTAACTGGTGAGCGCTAACGAGGGGGCATCGGGCATTTAACACGTCACGTTCTCGGTAGCGGTGATCACTGGGAGATACGGAAGTCGAAGCAGGGAGGGTATTCGAGACACGTGACTCTCTGCTCGAATCATTTATTAACGAATTTCTTCTGTGCGGTTTGATTCGTTCAACTGATCGAATCGGTTCAAATTTATACGTTCACAGTATCAATTAATTCGTCATAAATGTGAACTTATTTGTAAAAAATTAGGAATGCTACATCATAATAATAGCACTTTAAATATAAATTTTTTTTTTTTTTCTCCGATTTATAGGAAGGGGAAATAATACCATAATCGGAGCTACTCGTTTAGCTTTTAAGAACGGTTCAGAATTATGTGTTGATTATTTCAGTTCTTTCACAGAAATTTTATGAACACTATATCAAAAATGATTACTACACTCAAGAGCCAAACCATTATGACCACCCCTACATTTTGCAATGAACTCGCCTGGATGACGTGGAAGGCACGTGATCAGGTGGAAGTGGTATTTAAGTGGTATTAATCCATGCCAAGGCGGGTTGAAGCTGTGTTGCGCGTCAAAGGTGGGCCAACTCGTTATTGACAGGTGGTCATAATGTTTTGGCTCTTGAGTGTATAATAATTACATTATATCATTGTTAGAAAATTAGGTGTCTTATACTATTATTATTAATAAATAATATTTTAAATATTTTGTTTTGTTTATTAAAGGTAGGAAAACGCTATAGTCCTGCACGTTTAGTTTTAAAAACTGATACAAAATTATTTATATTAATTATTTCAAACCATTCTCTGTGGATTGGGATTGTTTTAATTCATTCGCCTCAGCTTGAATCATTTCCTTCAGAATTTTTTCAGTGCAATATGATTCGTTCAGCTGTTCGAACCTGTTCAAATTTATATGTTCACAGTTTCAATTAGTTCGCCATGAATGGGAAATTTCTCGTCCAAAAGTAGTTATATTATATTATAATGATAACATCTTAAAAAATTTTATTTCGGTTTTCTGGGAAGAAAAAAATAATACTATATTCACTATAGTCGTAAATATTCATTAAGTTTTTAAAAAGATTCAGAATTATGTGTTCACGATTTCAGTTCTTACACTGCTATTTTAGGAACTCTCTATTATAAATGATTAATATAATAATCATATTACATCATTGCTAGAATATTAGATGCCTTATATCATAAAAGTACCATATCTGTTTATTAAAAGGAAAAAAAAAATACTGTAGTGCTTCAAGCTTCCTTTAAAAAGTGTTTCAAAATTATGTGCCCATTTACAATAAGTATTTTTAAAAATTTTTTTAATGTAAAACAGGTTTTACATGACGACTATTAAGATGCAAACTAATTTAAATTAACCTCGTTTCAAAAATATAAAATTTGCTTCAAAGACTGAATTATTTACAAAAGTATAAAATTCAATATTAATGTTAAAAAAAGCTCCACACATTAACGACTCCATTATTTAAGTACGAGGCAGTCATAACTGTTAAAATTGTTAAAATAATATGTTATTCCGTCCATGTAAATTGAGTGCTTTTAGTTTTCATTATGAAAACAGACTTTAAGAGACGAACTAATACATTCTTTACTAGATAATTTAGAGGTCTGTTTTTAGTTTTATATGTGGAGACACTATTCATTAAAAAAAAAATTTGCACCAGAAAGTACCCTACGGTAGCCCATTAGCCCCCACACTATATCTCATGGTCTTATGGTTTTCTAAGGACCGTTAACGTCATTCAATTTACGAGGTAATAATTTTTCCTGTTTGTAATGTTTGTTTAAAAGGACCCCAAGTTATGTGTTAACAAGAAAAGTAAGTTCAGTAAATCTAACGGAAAACAATTTGGTATCTTTTGGCATAGAACTAGACCCACAAAACTCCTAACAGCTTTATCTTAAAAAGCCAGAACTATCATAACCCATATTAACCAGAACACAGACTGTTTACCTAATGATAACTTAGGCAATAGATCTTACAGAAGTAAACCAAAGAGAACAAGTTATTACTCTGACATATGAATTAGTAATTTCCATTTAGGTTATATATATATAAACTACATAGATTCAAATAAATTTAAGATTAAAATGGATTTTTTTTTATCTTATTAGAATAAGTAATTAAAAATAATTCAGCATGTTATATTAAATATCTTGCATTAAGAACAAAACTCGATATCGAAAATATTAAAAAGTATTAAAATCAAATATTTTTTTGGCTAAAATATTACAATTAGTCGAATTTAAATTTTCAATTTCATAAAATATTTTTTTACATGGAAATCATTAAGATGCAATCAAATTCAAATTATACTCCTTGTAAAAATATAAAATATGTTTCATATACTGAATAATTAACAAAAATCAATATTAGTGTTAAAAGACCTCCACAAATTAACGATAATAATAAAAGTCTAGTATGGCGCTAAGTAAAAATATAATCATTAGGATTATTTTATCGTATAAGGATAAGTAATTAAAAATACGTCACTATTTTATATTAAACATCTTGCATTCAAACACAAAATTCAGTATCGAAAACATATTAAAAGCATTAAAATCAAGTACTTTTTTTTACAAAAAAAAATTACTTTAATTTTAAATTTACATTTATATAAAATATTTTTTACACGGAAACCATAAGGAGGTAAACTTAATTAATTTAAACTTTACTTTAAAAATCATTGGCTTCAAATACTGATTATTTAACAAAGCTATAAAGTTTACTATTAATATTAAAATAAGCTCCAAAAATTAACGACTTCATTATTTAAGTAGGAGGCAGTCATAACCGTTAAAATAATGTGTTATTTCGTCCATGTAAATTTAGCGCTTTTAGTTTCATTATGGAAACAAACTTCACGAGATGAACTAACACATTCTTTACCGGATAATTTAACAGTCTGTTTTTAGTTTTATCTGTTGAGAGACTATTCATTAAAAACAACTTGCACCAGAAAGTACCCTACACTAATCCAATAGCCCACACATTATATATAGCATGGTTTTCTAAGGGCCGTTAGGGTCATTCAATTTACGATGTGATAAATTTTCCTGTGTGTAATGTTTGTTAAAAGAACCCCCAGTTGTGTGTTAACAAGAAAAGTAAGCCGATGTATTTAAAGGAAAAAAAATTGATATTTTTGGCGTAGAAATAGACCTACAAATCTACGAAAGCGTTATCTTAAAGGCCAGAACTACAATAGCCCACATTAACCAGAACACAGATTGTTTGCTTCGTGATAACTTCGGCCATAGATCATGCATAAGCAAACCAAAGAGAATAAGTTATTACTCAGTTATATAAATTATTCATCTCCATTTAGGTTATACTTATATATATACACTTTATTCTTTTTGACCCATAAAATAAAAGGTTTTCGAAAAATTAAGAAACATTATTTTATATAATATATTAAGGTTTTTTTATTTGATGAGGGGGGGGACTGAATGGCCCGGTGTCTAGCTCTTTGGCACTCGGTACCCCAGGGTTCGAGTCCCGGCGGTGCCGTGGAGGCTTGTAGTGGCTCGGAATCCAATTTAAATTATTAAATTAATTCCCTTTATTAAAAGGGGAATATTCAAGAAGTCACGTTACATGGTATAAAAATAAAGTTGCCTCCGTTGTTTCATTACATGCTTTCTTATTATTATTTATTGGTGCATTTATTTCAGTTTTAATGAAATACTTTCAAGCTTAAGAAAATGCTAAAACTAATATGTCATCGGATTAAATGCTTTTCACTGATGTCTTTTTTGTTCATGTTCACAGAACTAAATTCGAGGAACTCTATGGTTAAGAATATTTTAATTTCATTTTCGAGAAGTTGAGTTTCAATCTAAAAACCTAATAGTTGTTCATTAGCATAAATATAATTGTATTTTTTTTCTAATGCAGCTGGCAAACACTTAGACAATTGTCATGGATGCCATATATAATTGTATTATATTAAAAATATTTTTATATATTCTAATTCCTTCCTTATACTAAAACTTAAGCAGAAAAAGTATTATCACAGATTGCAGTAATTCTAATAATGGGATTTCTAATTGTGACTAGGGCCTGACGGGTTGATTGTCTTGCGTTTGGTACCAGAGTTTTCGGGTTTGAATCGGTGATGATAAAAGTGTTTGTTCGGAATCCATTTTAAGCCGCATGTCCCGCTCTCATACGACTGTAAGAGTGTCACGGACCAAAGTCACACTTTTACCTATGGGTGCTAGGACATCACAACAGAAGCTGCACCCTTTCTCTTCAAGCATGCGTCAATAAGGGTTGGTGGCTTGGTCTAGATGATAGCCAAGTGGGATGAATAACAACAACAATTGTGGCTTTAACTTCAAGGTATAATTTGTTTATCTTACTCCTAACCGTTTCATGACCTCAGATAACAAATGGGAGCAAATGTGGTTTGGTTTGATTTGTCTCTCTACGTTAATTTTGTGCACATTTTAGGCTCAATAGACCGGGACCTACAGTTTAACGTGGAATCTTAACCATTAACAAACATCCATGACACCGAAAGGATTCGAACCCGGGGTCAGAGCGCATGCCGACTGGCTATCAGGCCACAATTTCAAATGCATAAGGCTCAAATGCAGAGCAGTTACCCTTAAAAATCCTCCCAGAAGGCACTGTCCTCCCCTCATCATTCAACGGTGGGCTGTTCAAGATATATACGTGATTCACCAATGTTCCTTTTACACTTTGCTAACTGACAGAGGACTACAGAGCCCTAGGTATGGGATGAAGTGTGGAGAAAAGAAACGTTAAGTGCCTTGGTGTGAATACGGATTTAGATGAAGAATTACAAAAATTCTGCATACATTAAGCGTTTTACAAGCATTTTTTAAATGTTTTTCTTTTATATAGAAAACAGAATTCCGGGGCACTGTTTATCGCATTGCTTTCATATATCAGAAGTATGGATTGCAATATCGGACCAAAAGTTCAATACCGGTATTTGGTATTTTTTAGATCTCAACACCAGGATACCGGTAGTAGAAATTTTAGAAAAAGAAAGAAAACACATGTGTTTTTTTGTTTTAAAAACACATGTGTTTGTTTTTGTTTTAAAAACACTCGACATGGCAAACCATCTAATGCTGTCATTTTACTTATAATTTTATCCAAATTAACTTTTTTTAAAAAATAATAATCTAAAATTCCTGATGACTTGGGCTTAGAAACTGTGCTTAAGTTTGTATCTTCATCGCAATTAGATTCATTCCTCTGTATCATGTTTCGTTTTTAAATGTGTACAGACTCCGCTTGTACTTCCTCCCTTCACTTTAATAACTCTTCAAAAATTTTTTACATTGTGCCCCCACATTCTTTTCATCATATAAATAATGAAACCGAAGTATTATCAACTGATTTTTTATGTTCTTTAAAGTTATTCTTGTTCATTATTATGGGGTATTATTTATGAGTATATATATATAATAAATTTGAAAAATATTTTGAACTAAAAGGAATTCTAAAGTATGACATGCAAATACAATGTGAATAACAAACTCTCCAATTTAAAAAAATATCGAAATATTACACACTTTCTTCACAACTACAACCTTGTTTTCACAGATGAGAATTTCTAGTTTTCAGATAAGTATTCAAAATTTCTAGTAAATACCGAAAAAACGGTATTTAAACTTGTGAATACCGGTATTACAAAATTGTAAAAATGGCTCAAAATACCGATATTCGGTATCCCGGTATACCGGTATTGCAATCCCTAATCAGAAGCAAACATTTATATCCATTTGCAACTTTTATCAAAACTGAACACTCAACATAATTTCATTACTTAAACATACACGCCCCATTGGCACGATTTCCAAACAAATTCAAATAAATAAAAAAAACACCTATCACTTCTCAAAATGATACTTTAAATAAAATTAGATTTAAATTTCTGTTCTGTTTTTCTTCGATATTTCCCTTTTTGGCTCCACTCTCACGCTATGAAAATTGTTTCCCAGAAATATTCACAACTTTTAAAAAGAACCTGTTTAATATTTAATAACCGAGAACTCACTGCGAAGGAATATAATTCCATTTTAATTTGATTTTTGAAATATAAAAATCTTTTTTTTTATTTCTATCGCTTTAACCCGGGTGCATTTAAAAGGCCCGAGCATCTCCATTTACTGATTAGAAACACGCTTTGAGCTGCAAATCATCGATTAAGAAATCTCCTCCAGTAATCAATATAAGTTACGCTACAGAAAAATAAGCGGAAATTCCGCACTGAGGGCAAGAGATTACTAGTTAAATATCGATAGAAGGAAGGACATAACCTCGACTTATCCTGTGCTGCTCTGTTTATTTTCAATGTGTTGTGTCACAGAATTTTCTGATCAAATGATTTAATTTAACCCGACTTAGATCTGAAATGGTGTACGTCAAAATATAAAATAATTGATCTGATTAAAATAGTAGTTTTCAAGGCTGTGATACAAGTTACACAGAATTATTTAGAAGCAAAATGGATAGTAATTTACGAACATCAATATTTGCTATGCAGCCCAAAACAGCTTCCCAAACTTAGGGTCAAATAAGAGATCAAGTTCGATAGCACTGTTGAACTCTCTGCAATTAAAAGAAAGATAGTTATCGAAATGGCAAGATGCGCAGATATCAGTGTCGAATTCTCAACAGTTAAAGGTATACTCACATCTATTTATTACTACTTTAAAGGTATACCTTTAAAACAGTAATAAATATTTTGTTCGTTTAAAAATAGGCTTACAGATGTGAATTTAATAAAAATCATTGAATTTGTCCTACAAATTCTTTTTTAATCAATTTGAACAAATCCCAGTTCATGAAAGTACGGTAAAAAATCAGGTGCGGCATAAAATAATCGACTACTACTATTATGAAATTGGGCCTACTACATACCCCTGATTAACATTGCTCTTTTCGATGGCAGCAATTACCTCTTTTATTTCATCAAAACTGTTTACGAATATCCTGTAGGAGACTTTCGAACACTTGCAAGTAAAATTAATAGGATATAAGTCTATCCACTGGTATTTTAGAATTTATTATCAGACACGTGATCAATCATCCCACCTTAGCTCAATTCACTTTAAATTTTCAGCACATTCTTTACGTCAGTTTTACACTTTCGTTTCGCTTAGTCTACACTCCCTGATTTTTGTAAAACTATTTTAAAATTCTGTTATTCAAATTCAACTTCATAAAAACTTTATTAAAACTCTGTTATTTATAGATATATAGATTAGATAGATAGATAAGATAGGTAGATTAGATAGCTAAGAAACACAGATAGATAGATAGGTAGATAGAGGGATAGATAGAGAGATAGATAGATAGATAGATAGATAGACAGACAGATGTCTCTCTCTATATATATTTATATATCTATATCTATATCTATCTATCTATCTATATATATATATATATATATATATATATATATATATATATATATATATATATATATATATATATATATATATATATATATATATATATATATATATATATATATATGTATTTAGTGGTTCAGGTGAGTCTCCTCAAAGCAATGAAAATTCAAAAGTAATTGTTTTAATTAATCGGAACTATATTTTCCAGTGCTATTATCCAAAAGAAGCATTCAAGTTGAATTTAATCGAATTGCATAAACAACAGTTTCGCTAAAATTCATCACCATCTCGTTTAAACTGTATGGATCTTAATTATAATGGTGACAGTGCGAAAATTTTGTCCTTGTTGTTAACCTAAAATAGAAATATATATATATAGAGAGAGAGAGAGAGAAATTTTCAATTCAAGGTAAATTACAAACTTGGTTTTAAATATAAAAATGTATTACACAATTTATTACTAATTGCAATTGAAATATTAAAAAATAAAAATTTTTAAGTGATTTAGATAACATTTAGTAATGTGCAAAAAATTCTACTTCTTTGTGCATACCTTTAAAAATTGTTTATATATATATATATATATATATATATATATATAGCTTTAATATAAATTAATAAATATCTACGCCATCTTTAATTGGTATATATGATTTCAAGCAATTTAGTGATGAATTTTTCTAATACATCAATCAGTAAAAAGCGTTCATATTTAAAAACTAAATTATCTATTACAAATTTAACATTTGTTTAAATGCTACTTCGCTAAACTGCCTCTCAAAGCAATAAAAACATTTATAAATAAATAAACGCAAATCCTCAATCCAATGTTATTTATAATCCATAAAGAACCTACTTCAGAGAATACTTTTCTTTTGTATCTTAATCAAAAGACAAGAAAGTAGGCTATTATTTGTCCCGCACAAAAACCTATTAACCAGCGCGACGCTCACACCCAAATAACCCACGACGCTCACACCCCGTCTCTTCCCACACTCACATCTGCTGCCACGAGATAAAACCATTCCCGAAACGATACATCACCAATTTCCTCTCTTCTTTCCCTCCAATTTCCCCCCAATAAACGAGAAATTCTTTCTCCACTCTATTCCCCATCCAAGCCAACAACCCCCTAAGGCGGCATAACCAAATTAGGCAGCGTGCAAATTCCAATTCCGGCAGCATCTCCAGAAATTGCCAATTGCCCTACCCCCTACCCCTGAGGGGGGGGGCAGGACGGGTGTCGAGGGGGCATATTTAATTTCCGCTCTCTCCCCAAAGAGCTACCTGCTTTGAAAAGATAAGCAAACACGGTTACAGGGATCTTTTATCGTCAGCGCCTTTTGTGAAAGGAGTGCGCCCCGGCGTACGTGTGCCTCGTTTTACACCCTTTTAGGGCTTGTTGATTGGGGCGCGGAATGGGTTGCAATGGCTCGTCGCGGGAAGAAATTGATTCGTTTTATGCGTCTTCTTTGAAGTGACAGAGACACGTTTTTGATGTGCAGTTATGGAACACCGTTTTGCAAAGGGTGCTTGACTGTAATCATTCCTGAAGCACGCTTTCGCTCAATAAAGTATTTTTAGTAAACATGCTTGCATTGAACGACAAACCTTTAACTCATAATGCAGATATAATAATATAATAACAATTAATATTTTATTACAAATTTTATGCAGAATAAATTTATTTTAAATATATTCAAAATAGAATGTATTAAAATGGATTTAAAACAGAAATTTAATCGTATGATTTTTTCCAATAAGGTGCCTGGTGGCCGAGTGTCTGGCTAACCGCTCCGTATAATAGGTTATGGTTTTGAATCGCTGCGGTGCCATGGATGTTTGTAGTGGTTCGGAATCCACTTTAAACCATAGGTACACACGGGGTCTAGTACGATCGTAAGAGCGTTATCAAATATACATATAAAACTCATTATTTAAATGTATACATATTGTTGTCGCTTACTAGCGACTAGTTGTGTCAGGTATTATGTTGTACGCGTCTGGCGGACGGAAACACTCTAATCTCTTTAAAACAATTTAGGATTCGAGTGTTTATTTAAGAGATTTTTTATTAGCAATACTCCATACACATGGCATTCTGTGCCTCTTCCACTTTATCAATCCTATGTAATACTTAAAAACATAAACATATCTCATACGGTCCCTGAACGTCATTCTCGCTCAGACGCTCCTAGCGTCCTTCACGTCGTCTCAATAGCCTCTCGTACTTACCAGTTCAACCAGTTTACACAGTACTGGTCACAGTGGCGACCTATCACGTCCATCTAATCATATTTAAACCTTACAATATATATAACAAGTAACACTTCAATTTCTCATGATGTAAACACTACTTAAAAAATCATTTAAGACTGACCATTTTGCCAATAAATATAAAAACGTTTAAGTCTCAAATACAACAAACAGTACATAAATAACTAATAAAAAAAATTTTTAAGTCAATTTCTACTTTTTTTTTCACTCTATTGCAGAAAGTCCTTTATAAATAATTTTCATCCATTTCTTTTAGTTTATCTGGCACCATCTATCGATAAATATATGCAACTTAAATCTAAAAATAAACTATAATTAATTAATTAAATTTAATTATTGAATTAATATTTGAAAAAACTGTTTTCACATCCAGTGTCATCCACTGCAAGTTCAAAAAAATGTACTTGAACTCGAGTGGATGAATAAAAAGTATTTTATGAACGATTGAAAATGTGAACAAGATATATATAGGGAGAGTGTGAGCTAATAGAAGGAATTGAAAAAAAAGGGTTATTGTTTGTAAAATCTGCACAAAAACCTTTTAACCAGCGTGACGCTCACACCCAAACAATTATCTTCCCATACTCGCATCTGCTGCCACGAGATAAAACCATTCCCAAAACGATACATCACCCGTTCTCTCTTCTTTCCCGCCAATTTCCCCCAATAAACGAGAATTCTTTCTCCGCCCTACCCCCAACCTAGCCAACAAACCCCTAAGGCGGTATAACCAAATTAAGCAGCGTGCAAATTCCAATTCCAGCAGCAGCACAGCCATCTCCAGAAATTGGCCTACCCCCTACCCCCCTCGGGGGAGATGGGGGACCTATTTAATTTCCGCTCTCTCCCCAAAGGGCTACCTGCTTTGAAAAGATAAGCAAACACGGTTACAGGGATCTTTTATGGGGTGTGTTACGTCATCGCCTTTTGTGGTAGAAGTGCGCCCCGGCGTACGTGATGCCCTTGTTGGGGCTTGTTGATTGGGGGCGCGGAAAGGGACGTAATGGCTCGTCGTGGGAAGGAATTGATTCGTTTTCTGCGTCTTCTTTGAAGTGACACAGACAAGTTTTTGATGTGTAGTCATGGGACACCGTTTTGCAAATTGGTGCTTGAGTATAATCATTCCTGAATCACGGTTTCGCTCAATAAAGTATTTTTAGTAAACATGCTTGCATTGAACGACGAACACTTTAACTCATAATGCAGATATAGTGATGTAATAATAAGTAATATTTCCTTTGTAGATTTTCTATTACAAATTTTATTGAGAATAAATTTATTTTAAACATATGCAAAATAGATTATAATAAAATGAATTTAAAATAGAAATGTAATCGTATGACTTTTTTTTAAATAAGTCGGATTGGTGGCCGAGCCTGATGGCCGAGTGTCTGGCCCTTGGTACCACACGTTTTAGGTTCGAGTCCCGGCAATGCCATGAATGTTTGTAGAGGTTTGGAATCGACTTTAAGCTGTAGGTCCCGGTCTAATATGACAATAAGAGCGTCTAGCGTAGAGCTGACAGTTCTACGCTGTAAAATGAAAACTTCACATAACATATTCAAAACAGATTATAATAAAATGAATTTAAAATAGAAATTTGGGCGTATGAATACTCATAATCATAAGTTAATATGAAAATTGGAAAATAAAATTTCAAAACACTTAATTTCTATATCACTATTAATATTGTGGCATTTTCAGGAGAGAGGAATGTATATTATTTGACAATACATAAATAACAGCCTATCACTCAAATATGGCAGCAGATAAGCAGTGTTGAAATGAGCGATTGTCTGTGCGACCTTCCCAAGATGAATATGGACAATTAAAGATGGAATATGGACTACACCATGAGATGTTTCATCATGATGGGTTATAGACCATGGGCGGAGGAAATGTCTACTCTAATAAGAAGTGAGCGAAACGGAACCCCCCTCCGTCCCTCTTGAAGGATTGTCTTAAAGGGATGTTCTTGGAGAAGAAAGATGTGTGACCAGACGTGTTGTTTTTCCTTTTTTTCTCTGAAGTGACTGAATAGGCCGGAGTTTCCGTCTTTTTACAATACTATTAATGTGAATCTTTTGTGCTTTCGTATATCACGCGGAGTGTTTGTTTAATTAAAGTTTGCCGCAGATCACATGATTAAAATTCATCATACTTTCGAGAATTCTGAAAATATCCGACCTCGGAGTGAACGTAATTTAATCGTATGAATTTCTTTTAAATAATTCAAAAAACAGATATAATACTATAACTTATAATAATAATTAATATTTCCTTGTAGATTTTCTATTACAAATTTTATTAAAAATAAATTTATTTTAAACATATGCAAAATAGATTATAATAAAATTATATTAAAACAGAAATTTAGTTTTATGAATTTTTTTGCGGAAACGTATAAAATGTTGCAGAAGGCATTCGGTGAGCATTCCTATACCGGAAAGAAATGTTTACAAGTGGTATAAACAGTTCAAAGAAGGCAGAGAATGCGTTGAAGACGAAGAGCGCTCTGGTCGAGCATCAACCTCATCCGACGAAGATCACGTACATAAACTAAAGATTTGGTGCTTGCAGACCGTCGATTTACAATTAGATACCTTGCTGATTATGTTTGAATTTCAAAATTCCCATTTTAAAAGATGTTTTCGGCCTCAAACGCATCCAATCTCGATCGGTACCTAAAACACTGAATGCACCAGCTCGCACTAAATTGATTCTTCGTGATTTTTTCGTCAAAAATGTAACCCATACCGTTACACATCCACCGTATTCACCTGACTTAGCATCGTGCTACTTCTGGCTATTCCCTAAACTCAAAAGACCACTCCGTTTTGAGTCGACTGAAGAGACATTTAAAAAATCGCCGGAATCAGTTTTAGCGTGTCACAAAACCAAGAGTAACTCAAACACTGATGAATATTTTTACGTGAAATTTCACACAGATGTCAAGGACAGTGCGGACAAAGTAAAAAAGAAGAAAAAGTTGAAATATCATATGTCCGGGAAATTTGAATTGAAAACTGGTCTTGCTTTTTGGACAACAATAGTATTTATAGAGAGCTTGTAAATAAAAATCAAAGTGTTCTCATGAACCTGAAAGTGGCCCTCTTCTTGAAGCCGTTATACGTCTAGTATAGGTCGAGACCTTACACTTACCTTTGCAGTATTTTCTTCTGGAAATCTATATCTTAAATTAAAAACTAAGATTTTATAAAATAATATGTGAATAAAAAAAAGGATAATCGACACTTTTCAAGGATAAAATGAAAATTAGCGAATAAAATTTCAAAACAATTTAATTTTTCTATTACTTTTGTTACGCATATATTACATATGCAAATATAAATATTCTATTTTAATAATATTATCTAATTAAATTAAAAAGATAACTTATGCTTATAATTTTTCTTTTATTCTGAATTTTGTATAAAAATATTTATTTTCTGTCATTATGACACTGAGTTTAATTTTTTAATCTTACAAATCAAGAATCAATTCAAAATAAATAATAAATAAATAAAAATAAAAATCAATAAATCAAAATAATAGCAAAAAAAAAATATATTAGTTTTTTTGTCTTCTTAAATAAGTGTAGATCTGACGAATTCATTACGAAAAAGCTAAAGATATTCCGCAAAGGTTTCATAAGTATTTAAAATGCCCTACAGTCTCCTTTTAAGCATCAAAAGATAAAATAAAAAGAAACATAACTCACAATTAAAACAACAACAATTTTTCTAACAATTCTCTTGAAACGAAAGAAAGGAATACCGTTTTCAAGAAAAGCAAAAAAATAGTTAAATAGTTTAAATAGATATTTTAAATTAACTGCATAGTAGTATCTCTTAATTGAAAATGTAATTCAGGCAAATTTAAAAAACTACAAATAGTTAAATTAATTGCATTTTATTATATCTTAAAAGCAGATCAACTGCAAACAAATTTAAAATACATCCAAATAGTTAAATTAACTGAATGTTATTTAAACATCCATGGCACCTCCGGTCTCAAAGCCGATCGAGCTTCAGAGCTCTAGCCACTCGGCCATCAGGCCTCGAAGGAAAGAGTTAAAACTTGTATAAAAATATTTGTTTTCTATCTTTAGTACACTGTGTTTGATATTTTAATCTTTCAAAATCAAAATAACAGCAAAAAAATCATATTTATATTTTGTCTTTCTGTACATCACACGAGTTCATTACTAAAAAGCTGATTGTATTCGGCAAAAGTTCCACAAGTATTTAAAATGCCCTACAGTGCCATTTTAAGCATCGAAGAAAAAGAAAGCATAACTAACAATTGAAACGATTTGAAAATTTTCTTGAAACAAAAAAAAAATAAAAAAAAAAGAAGAAATCCCATTTTGCAGAAAAGCAAACAAAAATTCTGTTGCTATAGATAGAGTGGGAAAAAAGGATTTAAACAGGAATGGTGATAAAAATTTCATTTCTGTTTCCATTTACACTTTTGCCTCAGTCCTCAGAGCTGCAGTGGAATAAGTCCACAGATTTCCTGACGTTTCATTTTGGGACTTCATGTTTAAAAGGGCCAACGGCCCTACCATGCTGAATATACCGGTTCTCGTTCGATCACCGAAGTCAAGCATCATCGGGCGCGGTCAGTACATGGGTGGGTGACCACCTGGGAACCCCGCGTGCCGTTGACAGTTACAAATTTGGGACCTGAATGGCCGAGTGTCTAGCGCTCTGGCGCTCGGTGCCACAGGTGTCGGGTTCGAATCCCGGCGGTACCATGGATGTTTGTAATGGTTCGGAATCCACTTTAAGCCGTAGGTCCCGGTCTCCTATGACTGTAAGAGCGTCACGGAGCCAAAGTCAGACTTCTACCTACGGGTACTCCATCACAACAGAAGCTGCTTCCTTCCCCTTTAATCTTGAGTACGTATGGCTCGTGGGCTTGGCCAGCCAAGGGGGATAAGAAACAACAACAAACATGTTTAAAAGGTCTCTTGTTTTATTAGAGATATGCATTCAATTAATCTCCTTTCAATAAATAAAGGCTCAGTGATTAAAAACTGAAATAATACTTAAAAGAAAAATGAATTATTATTTTTTTATATACTGGATGATTATAATTAAACTCCTACCTTCAAAATGCTGTAAAAAGAAGACTACTTATATTTTCTACAGAATTCCTTAACTTTGTACTACTAATACGCTACTGCAGTATTCTTATACTATATCTTATACTATTCTTGAACTATTTTTACAGAATTCTTGAACTATGTACTACTAATATGCTTCTACAGAGTCCCTGAACTATGTATTAATAAAAGTTTACAGATTTTCTGAACTATGTACTACTAATATGCTTCTAGAGAATCACCAAACTAAATATTCCTATTACACTCCCACGGAATCCTGAAACTCTGTACTACTGTTACACATTACAGAGTCCCTGAACAATGTAATAATAAGCTTCTACGGAATCCCCGAACTTTGTACTACTACCTACACATCTACAGACATAGATAACTCGATAAGATCTTAGTCCACTAGTCCTGCAAGCCAGAGCAAATCCTAACACAACATTTCAGCCATCATAACCAGTTTATTGCAAAGAATCTCGCTGCACTGCATCTGCTGGTGACCTCGCCCGCGACCTTCATCCTTCGCTTCATAAAAAGAGAGTCTTATCTGGAGAAAAGAAGAAATAAATATCTCCTCCATTTCTACAATCTTTTGAAGTTTTCTTTTCTCCCGTTTATACTTTTTCTTCATTCACTGATTAAAGGGAGGAGTTTTGGATTAGGCAAACGTCTTGTCCTTTTGGAAAACTACTTAATATCTCATTGGGACACCAACCTATACGAATGTAAAAGGGCGCTATGTCCTCAGTCCTGTGTCCCTTTTCTTTGATGTCCTGATGGTGAAGCTTAGAAATCGGAGTAGGCTTACTTACATCGGAAAAGATTACTTCAAGGATTAAAATGTCTGAAGGGACATCTGTAATGGATCTTTTTCAAATCCTTTGAAATCTGATCTTATTCCTGACTGGAGATCTGTCTTTTTGCAACAGCGATTTTAAAAGTATTAGCTGGTGATGGTATATTTTTTGTAACTTTCGCAACATGTATTATGACTATACATATATTTTTTTTTGGTTCAGCTTTTAGATATCACTTTTTTATTTCTTTTATCTTAATCTCTCTTATTTAGTCGCCATCAAATTTTTGGAATAAATATTTTTTTTTTTCATGAAAGATGAACATTTGGATTTCCTTTCATGAATATGAATGTAATTGAAAATTTTATAAAACTTTTTGAATGTTGTTTCTTGAGCAGTGGTTAGCAATTCCTAAGCAAGGTGCCGAACTATTTTTTCTTCTGATATTTTAGTCACATATATGTACTGGATGATACCTTGCTAACATATATTCAAATGACGTTTTTGGTAGCATATATTATGATATGTTTTGTAACATTTATCCCAATGACATTTTTGATAACACATATCCTAGTAATGTGTTTAGTAACACATACCCCAATAATGTTTCTGAAACATATATCCTAATGATACCCTTGGTTTACCTAATGATACTTTTGTTAATATATGCCTCAATGATATTTTTAGTAATACATACCTAAATGACGTTTTCAGAAAAACATATGCAAATTTTGCTTAAGGTAACACACATCCCAATGTTTCTAAAATTATATGTCCTTATGATACGAATATGACCTAATGTTGGTAAATATGACCTAATGTTACTTTTGGTAATATAAATATAGTCTTAGATAGCATATATGCTAATTATATTTTTAAATAAAATTCATACTACTCATGAAGACAAATATTCATAAAAATATTTTCGATTCTCTTATAAAATGTATCAAAAGAATTATTTAAAATTTCATAATCATTCGCCTATTCATACAGTGACATTAGATCGAAGATTTATCTTAAAACTAACCCTAGAGAAACTCATGTATTCAGTCTAAAACATAAATGATAATCCAAATATCTTTCCAACTCGATAACATCTTAGTCCACCTGTCCTGAAACCCAGAGCAAATCCAAACACAACATTTCAGCCATCATAACCAGTTTATTGCAAAGAATCTCGCTGCACTGCATCTGCTGGTGACCTCGCCCACGATCTCTATCCTTTGCTTCATAAAAAGACAGTCTTATCTGGAGAAAAAGAAGAAACAAATATCTCCTCCATTTCTACAATCTTTTAAAGTTTCTCTTTTCTCCCGTTTACACTTTTCTTCGTTCACTGATTAAATGCGTGTCAGGTTTTCTTGAAAGGGGGGAGTTTTGGATTTGGCAAACATCTTGTCCTTCTGGAAAACTACTTAATATCTCATTGGGGCACCCTGTACGAATTTAAAAGGGTTCTATGTTCTGTCTATGTTCTGTCCTGTGTCCTTTTGTTTTTTTCATGTCCTGATGGTGGAGCTTAGAAAGCGGAGTAGGCGGACTTACATGGGGAAAGATTACACCAGGATTAAAATGTCTAAAAGGAACATCTGTAATGGATCTTTTCCAAATCCTTTGAAATCTGATCTTATTCCTGACTGGAGATCTGTCTTTTTGCAACAGCGATTTTAAAAGTATTAGCTGGTGGAGGTATATTTTTAGATACTTTGACAGCATGTATTATGACTATATATTTTTTTTCTGGCTTCAGCTTTTAAATATTAATTTTTTATTTCTTGTTATCTTAATATTTCTTATTCAGTTGCCATCAAGTATTTGAAACAAATCTTTTTTTTTTTCATGAAAAATGAACATTTGGATTTCATTTCATGAATATGAATATAATTCAAAATTTCATAAACCTTTTTGGACGTTGTCTCTTGAGCTGTGGTTAGCAATTCCTAAGCACGGTTCTGAACTACTTTTTCTTCTGATACTTTAGTAATATGTATTCCAATGATGTTTCTGGAAACATATATCCCAATGATATGTTTGATGACATATAATTCATTGACACTTTAGGTATCACATATCCCAATGTTGTGCTTATTTACACGAATCCTAATTGTGTTTTTGGTAACACATATCCCAATGATGTTTCTGGGAAAGTATAGCCTCAATGATTCGTTTGGTAACATATATCCAAATGTAATTTTTGGTAACATATATTCCAATATTGTTTTTGATAGCATTAATAACAGTCATATTTTTGATAACATACATACCAATGATATTTTGAAATAAAATTAATACAGTAAATATCCATAAAAAATATATTCGATTCTCTTATAAAATGTATCAAAAGAATTATATAAAATATCATATTCATTCGCCTATTTATGCAATGATATTTAAGTGAAGGTATATTTTAACCCTGCAGAATATGTATACCGTGTAAAACATATATTGTAAAGTAAATATCATTCAACTCTATAATATCTTAGTCCACTTGTCCTGAAAACCACAGCAAATCGTAACGCAACATTTCAGCCATCATAACCAGTTTATTGCAAAGAATCTCGCTGCACTGCATCTGCTGGTGACCTCGCCCACGATCTTCATTCTTTGCTTCATAAAAAGAGAGTCTTATCTGGAGAAAAAGAAGAAATAAATATCTCCTCCATTTCTACAATCTTTTGAAGTTTCTCTTTTCTCCCGTTTATACTTTTTCTTCATTTCCTGATTAAATGCGTGTCTCGTTTTCTTGAGGAGGGGGGAGTTTTGTGTTTGGCAAACTTCTTGTCCTTCTGGAAAACTACTTAATATCTCATTGGGGCACCACCCTATGCCAATTTAAAAGGGTGCTATGTCTTCTCTCCTGTGTCCCTTTCATTTCCTGATGGTGAAGCTTAAAGATCGGAGTAGGCGTACTTACATGGGGAAAGATTACCCCCGGATTAGAATGTCTGAAGGGACGACTGTAATGGATCTTTTTCAAATCCTTTGAAATCTGATCTCATAACCCTGGCTGGAAATCTGTCTTGTTGCAACAGAGATTTTAAAAGTATTACCTGGAGATGGTATATTTTTAATAACTTTCGCAAGCATGTATTATGACTATATATTTTTATAATATTACTTTTTTTCTTCTTTTGATCTTAATCTTTCTTATTTAATTGCCATCAAATATTTGAATTAACTCTTCCTTTTCACGAAAAATGTACATCTGAATTTCATTTCTTGAATATGAATGTAATTCAAAGTTTCATGAATATTTTTGTACTTTGTTTCTCGAACTGTAGCTCCTGAACCAGACGATGAACAACTTTTTTCAGAATGAAATTTAATTACATATTTATTATAATTCCTAGAATAAAATGCAATTATCTCTATATAAACTATTTTGATAACACATATCCCAGTGGTACGTTTGGTAACGTATAATTCAATGACACTTTTGATAACACATATCCCAATGATATATTTAGTTGCACGTATCCCAATGTTCCCTTGGTAAGACATATCCCAATTTAATTTACAATAACACAAATCCTAATGATGTTTTTGGTAACACATATCCAATCGACGTTTTTGGTAACGTATATCCCGATAATGTTTCTGGAAACATGTATCTCTATAATACTCGTACGATAGATATCATTTAGCCTAATGATACCCTTGCTTTAACGTTATCCTAAGGATACTTTTGTTAACATAAACCTTAGCGATATTTTTAGTGATATATATACCAATAATTGTTTTATTATACACATCCGAATTTTGTTTTTGGTTACACATATTCCAATGATGTTCCTGTCTTCTGGAAAACTACTTAATATCTCATTGGGCCCACCCTATACGAATTTAAAAGGGTGCTATGTTCTCTCTCCTGTGTCCTTTTTTTTTCATGTCCTGATGGTGAAACTTAGAAATCGGAGTAGGCATACTTACATGGGAAAAGATTACACCAGGATTAAAATGTCTGAGTGGACGTTTGTAATGGACGTCTGTAATGGATCTTTTCCAAATCCATTTGAAATCTGATCTTATTCCTGGCTGGAAATTTGTCTTCTTAAAGCTGAGATTTTAAAAGTATTAGCTCTTAGTGGTATAGTTTTAGTAACTTTGGCAAGCATGTATTGTGACTATATATTTTTTTTCTGTCTTCAGCTTTTAAATATTACTTTTTTATTTCTTTTTATCTTAAACTTTCTTATTTAGTTGCCATCAAGTATTTGAATTATTAATTATTTATTTGGATTTCATTTCATGAATGGGAATGTAATACAAGATTTCATGAATTCTGTTGTGTTTTGTATCTCGAACTGTGTTGCATAATTTCGAAGCAAGGTCTGAATTATTTTTTGCAAAATAAAATTTATGAAACCAATAAAGCCAGGCAAACATTTGAATGAACTCAAATTTGATTTGTAACGATTTTCAGAACTTACTAACGACTGCCTACTCTCTAATTTGTAAGGATGTTTTAAAAAAATCTTTGTCTAAAAACATATCTGGTATACACATGCTGAAAAAAAGTTATAAATTAAAGATGTATTTAATTAATAATTATTCTAATAATTACAAATTAATATCCAAAATATTGCAGCATTGAAGCTAAAGCACTGAACTATTTTATTCAGAATAAAATTGAGGAAGCAAATTAAACAGGAAAACATTTGAATGAGCAAAAACTTTATTTGTATTGATTTTCAAAGCTTACTAACAACTGACTTACTGACTGACTGACTAACTTACAACAACTACTGAAATCTTACTCTTTAATTAGTAAGGATATTTTTTAATAATTTTTGTCTAAAAAAGCATTTCTCGTTATATACAAGATAAAAAATATCATAACTGAAAGATGTATTTAATAAATTATTATTTTAATAATTACAAATTAATATTCAATATATATCTTCAATTATACGATTGGTAACATATTATTCAATGATACTTTGGTAACACATATCTTAATGATGTATTTGGAAAAGTATATCCCAATGATACGTTTTGTTAATATATTCCAATGTTGTTTTTGATAACATAAATGGCAGTCATATTTTTAATAACATACACACCAATGATATTTTAAAATAAAATTAATGCTCTTCATGAAAACAAATATTCATAAAAATATATATAAGATTTTATAAAATGTAACAAAAAATTATTTAAAACTGCATAATCATTCGCCTATTTATTCCTTAATATTAGGGTGAGGATATATTTTAAAATGAACCCTAGAGAATCTCATGTATTCAGTGTAAACCTTATATTATAATCCAAATATCTTTCCAACTCTATAACGTCTTAGTTCACTTGTCCTGAAAACCAAACCAAATCCCAACACAACATTTCGGCCATCATAGCCAGTTTATTGCGAAGAATCTCGCTGCACTGCATCTGCTGGTGACCTCGCCCGCGATTCTTTATCCTTTGCTTCATAAAAAGAGAGTCTTATCTGGAGAAAAAGAAGAAACAAATATCTCCCATTTCTACAATCTTTTAAATTTTCTCTTTTCTCCCTTTTATACTTTTCTTCATTCACTCATTAACTGCGTGTCTCGTTTTCTTGAAGAGGGGGGAGTTTTGGATTTGGCGAACTTTTGTCCTTCTGGAAAACTACTTAATATCTCATTGGGGCTCCTGTGTCCTTTTTTTCATGTCCAGATGGTGAAACTTAGAAATCGGAGTAGGCGTACTTACATGGGGAAAGATTACACCAGGATTAAAATGTCTGAAGGGACATCTGTAATGGATCTTTTCCAAATCCTTTGAAATCTGATCTTATTCCTGGCTGGAGATCTGTCTTCTTGAAGCAGAGATTTTAAAAGTATTAGCTGATGATGGTTTATTTTTAGAAACTTTGAAAAGCATGTATGATGACTATATATTTTTTTTTCTAGATTCAGATTTTAAATATTACTTTTTTATCTTAATCTTTCTTATTTAGTTGCCATCAAGAATTTATTTTAAGTCCTTCTTTTCATGAAAAATGTACATCTGGATTACATTTCGTAAATATGAATGTAATTCAAGATTTCGTGAATAATTTTGGACTTTGTTTCTCGAACTGTGGTTCCTACGCCAGTTGCTGAGCTATTTTTTGCAGAATAAGATTTATGAAATAAATGAAAAGGGAAAACATTTTTATGAGCTCAAACTTTATTTATAAGGATTTTCAAACCTATTAACGACTGACTACTCTCTAACTAGTAAGGAAGTTTTTAAATAATTTTTGTTTAAAAACTTTTCTAACTTTATACACTATGAAAAAATTATTAATTACAAATTATTATGCAAAATATTGCAGTGTTGAAGCTAAGAAGTGGAACTATGTTATGTAGAATAATATTTACGAAGCAAATACATTGGTAACATATATCCCAATGATAACATCAGTAATACATCTATAAATAATACACACATCTACATCTATACATCTATCTTAAAAAAACATAAAGTTTAATAATACAATTATTTCTTTATTCAAAAATAAACATTAAATATCTAAAACTAAATTATCAAATATCTTAACTCTGAAGTTTAAAATTTTGTAAATATGTTTTCGTAAAATGCCTTTTGCTTCACTGTAAAGAAAAAAACATTACTTTAAAGGACATAAAACTATTTACAAAAAAAAATAATAATTTAAAATTACACATTTTCTTTCATTTAAAAAAACACTGTAAATTTTAATAACACAAATATTTATTTATATAAAAAATAAACATTAAATATCTAAAACTGAACTATCAAATATCTTAGCTTCGAAGTTTAAAAATATATATATTTGAAAATATGAAGGTAACACTATAAAGGACATAAAATTGTATTATAAAAAAATTAAAGTACATTTCCTTTCATTTAAAAAACATTGTAAAGGACTTAAAACTATATTACAAAAACCAAATTAAATGGCATTTCCTTTCAATTAAAAAACACTGAAAAGTTTAATAATGAAAATATGTCCTTATTTAAAAATAATTTTTAAATATCTAAATGTTTTATCTTTGAAATTTAATATATATATATATATCTGTATGTATGTATGTCTGTGTGTATGCATGTATGTATATATACATGAATAACATGGTTAAGATTTATTATGAAATTCTTTTTTGTACATTCAGAAATACTGCCATCCTATAGTTAACTCCCAATTCCCTATACACAACATCGACAAAACTTTAAAATAAATGTAAAAATAATACAATATACTGAAAGAATAGACCGAAAACTTTAATGTTGCCATTTAGTATTCACAAAATTTAAATGAATAAAGAAAAAAAAAGTCCATTCCAGCACAGATTTTGAATGGCAATTAATCGAACTCCCCATATCATTCCAAAACTTCATCCTACGTACTTTTTTGAATACTTGTTCATTCTAAAGCAGCTTTTGTCAAGACAAAACATATTTCTTTGCATTGATTTTCGCCTCTGGGCTTAAAGCATGTTTCGAAGTGCAGTTTTGAGTATTGAATATAATGTCGACTGTATTTGAAATTGGATTTTCATTATTCAAAACGAATATTGAACTTCGAGGTATGATTATCAGAGATATCTCTAAATATAAAATGAGAACAACGTTAGGTATCATTAGAGAGATGACCGAATTCATTCTATGCTGCATTGGAACATTAATTATTAATAGGTTCCGGGTATCTGGTGCTGTTTAATATAAAGAAGATCCATCCTTTCTGCAGACACAAAAGCTTGTTTTCATACAGAATTAATTACAAGTAAAACCAAACGAATTCGTCCAAAAATGATATTATTAGGAATAATAGAACAGAAAGACCATTGAATGAAGTTTTTAATGAAATGTTGTTAGATGAACGAAGACTAATCTTAGAAGATATTTATGATAAAATATTGTTAAATTTTAATATTCTTTAATTAAATATGCATTATATTCTTCTATTGTGCTTTAGGTACAAAATGAGCATAATTGGAACAAAGTATATCATACTATCAAAAGAAGTTTCTAATTCAAAAAGTAATTAATCCAAAACATTTCAGAAAAATTTCAAATAATTTAATTAAATTAAATAAATAAATAATTAATAAATATTAAATAATGTTAATTAATTAAATAGTTTATTTAATTAATTAATATCTAAAAAAACACATTTTTTTTCATTTAAAAAAATACGTTTTTAATGTTTGATAACACAAAAATTTATTTAAAAATAAACACTGAATTTCTAAAACTGAAGTATTAAATATCTTAACTTTGAAGTTTAAAAATTTGTAAATATGTTTTCGTAAAATGCTTTTTAAAAAATCACTTTAAATGACGTAAAACTAAGTACAAAAAAAAATTAATTTGAAAAAAGCACATTTTCTTTTATTTAAAAAAACTCTATAAATTTTAACAGTACAAATATTTATTTATTTTAAATTAAACATAAAATATCTAATATATATATATATATTTGAATATCATGGTTAAGATTTATTATGAAACTAGTTTTTGTATATTCAGAAATATTGCCATTCTATACTTAACTACCACTTCCCTATACACAACATTTCCAAAGAAGAAATGTAAAAATAATACAATATACTGAAATAACAACCGAAAACTTCAATGTTGTTATTCAGTATTCACAAAATTTGCATTAATAAAGAAGAAAAACAAAAAAAAAGTCCATTCCAGCATAGATTTTGAAAGGCAATTAACCGAACTCCCCATATCATTCCAAAACTTCTTCCTACGTACTTTTTTCGAATACTTGTTCATTCTAAAAGCTGCTTTTGTCAAGACAAAACATATCCAGAACATTGATTTTCGCCTCTGGGCTTAAAGCGTGTTTCGAAGTACAGTGTTTGAGTATTGGATATAATGACTGAGACATTCAAAATAGGATTTTCATTATTCAAAACGAATATTGAAACTTCGAGGTATGATTATTAGAGATATCTTCGAATGCAAAATAAGACGACGTTAGGTATCATTAGAGAGATGGCCGTATTCATTTTATGCTACATTGGAATGTTAATTATTAATAGGTTTTGGGGATCTGGTGCTGTTTAATATAAATAAGATCCATCCTTTCTGCAGACACAAAAGCTTGTTTTCTATTCAGATATAATTACAAGTATAAACGTAACGAATTCCGTCCAAAAAGATATCATTAGGAATAATAGAAGAGAAAAGACCATTGAATAAAAGTTTTTTAATGATATTTTTGTTACGAAAGAACATGAAGACTAATCTTAGAAGATATTTATGATAAAATAATCTTAAATTTATATTTCATTCAATAATTAAATATGCACCTTTATCCTTATGTTATGCCTTAGGT
>BPLQ01007419.1:0-11196 GCA_021605075.1 Caerostris darwini
CTATTATATATAATTCCCGTGTCACAATGTTTGTCCGGGATGAACTCCGAAACTAACAATCCGATAACTTTTTTTATGTGTGTTTTGTTCCAACTTGAGAGATAGGATTGTTTTTGTTCAGATTTGTTTTTATTTAAATGTAAAATTGACGATTTTCATATTTCGAGCAGTGCAGCAAGATCGCGGACCAAAAGTTTCCAATTTCGAGTACAACAACTTATTCTGTGACGTACATTTTATCTTATCTATAAAAGGTATAATGCTCTTAAATTACCTATTTCCTGCATCTAATAGATGGCGCCGTGTCTTGATGCCTGTACTACATAACCGTAAAATTCTCATGTTCTGAATATTAATGTTTTATGTACTGCTTTAAATATTGTGAAAACTGCTTTAAATTTTTTCTTCATTCTTTACCAATCACTTCCTTAACAATGCCAATTACAGTATCTAATAATTGAACGAAATACAAGAAAGCCACAGCAACGCGTGGCCGGGTCTGTTAGTTAATTATAAAATTATTAATTAAAGCATTATCAATTAAACTATACAATTTATTAAGAACTAAATTATAAAACAATTTAAACTTATTCACCAATTATGAATAATAGTTCAGCAGATGAAATGGATTTACAATTAAACGGTACGTAATTTTTACCAATCATTTTAACAACTAGAGAATGCAACGTGCTTAGAATTAGTTCAGGGATTGGCATAAACATTAGGCCATCTGCTATGTTGTTTTTGCTTTCATTGGCGCCAAGGCTACTTTATTGTGAGAAAGTTTATTTCAATGCGAGATGTATTCGATATCATTATGAGCAGATTTTTAAAACAGTTAGTTGTTGATTCGTATCTTATTGGCTGATGCAATGGGACCCTTGAGCGAGATTAGTAAAATGGATAGGCTTATAGTAGATTGGGACCTTCTGCGAGGCTAGAACCATTTTGACTAAAGTCTATTACTCTGCAATTGAAAGATAAAAGTAAACAACTTTGAAACATGTGAAACTTTTTTTAGGACGACTTGTTAAATTGTCCTTATGTGATTGTTGGTGGAAGCTTCGTCGTTATTCTTTCTGTTTTTCTAAGTCTAAAATAATTTTATTTTCTAAATCAGGGGTCTCCAAACTTTTCAGCCTTCGGGCCATACTTTTTACTCCAGTAAGTACGGAGGGCCAAAGCCATTTATAATGGCAGAAAAATTAAAAACATTAACTAATCTATGATACTACTTACTTGTGTGAGAAAACATTCTCCAAAATGAAGTACATACAGAATGTTTACAGATCTAAGTTAACCGATGAGCATCTTAAATCTCTTTTAATAATTGGTACACGTAAAATTGATCCACAACTACAAACTATTGTCAGTGAAAAATCACTATTATATAAATTTCATTAGTATTTTTTTACGAGTGGATACCCCGCTTTTTCATTCGCGTTCATTTAGTTTTTCCGTTCCTGAGGGATTTTCAGGATAAAAATCATATGTTCGATTCAGGATTTATACATTCCAAACATCGATATACATACATATGCGATACTCTTTGCCCCAACGTAACTACCGAGGGTAACCGCGGGATGTTCACTAGTTTATAATGTTGGTGGGATTCATTAATTGTTATGCTTAAGTTAAATTTTCTGCGTATTATGGTTGTCATTAAGCTTTACCTAGCAAGTCAATGAAATCGAGTTAATATTTTGTGTTTTTTTATCCAACTTATTATAGCAACAATATACTATTCGCTGTCGCGGGCCGGATGGATGACACTGGCGGGACTATATATATATATATATATATATTTCCCGAATTTTTTTTCTTTTTAATAAATTATTTTTAAAAAAATGTCAATATATGTAATTTTGAAAGTTTCCATGCATTATATTCTCTTGAGATGTTCTATTTAAAATTTCCTCTTAGAAAATTTGTACTATATCGTAAAAAATTACTTGATTTAAAAGAGCTACAATACAAGTAACATTGTATTATTATTATATTTATTCCTATACAAGTAACGTTGCAATATTTTGAGAATTAACAGATCTCGCCCTCTTATTATAATGTCAATGTCCTGTAGAATTTTTGTTGCGAAACAATTTTAAATGGGGGCCCCGAATGGCCGAGTGGCTAGCGCTCTGGCGCTCGATACCACAGGGTTCGAGTCCCGGCGGTGCCATGGATGTTGTAGTGGTTCGGAATCCACTTTAAACCGTAGGTCCCGGCCTAACAGAATCGTAGAGCGCTGCGGGGATATTGTTACTCCGCGTTCGTGGCTTATCTTCAAGATACACGCGCTCCCTGGGGAATGCAAAGTGAGTAAAGTCTGTCCGGCGCTTGTCTTAAGGCATCCAAGCCAACTGTCTAAGTGTTTGCCAGCTGCATTAGAAGAAAAGAAAAAAATTATACGGAGAAGAAAATAAAGAATATGGAATAAAAAGTGATCTAGAATTTTTTTAAGTTTATATAGTATAATATTTGTGTTTACAATTATTCCATTTAAATATTAGTATACTTAAAAAGGAGTTCAAGGGCTAATAACAAATTTATCTTTTCAGATAGAAAAAAATATTTACTGATGTAGCTGGCAAACACTTAGACAATTGTCTTGGATGCCTTCAGGCAAGCGCTACACCGACGTTACTCACTTAGCACTGCCCAGGAGGCGCGTGTAACTTGAAGATAAGCTAAGGACGCGAAGTAACACTACTTCTGCAACGCTCTACGATCATATCAGACCGGGACCTACGGTTTAAAGTGGATTCCGAACCACTGCAAACACCCATGGCACCACCAGTACTCGAACCCGAAACCTGTTGTACCGAACGCCAGAGCGCTAGCCACTCGGCCATTGAGGCCCCAAAAAAAAAGGTGCTTAATGAGCTTGTGTTTATATTTTTATATCTAATAAAAAATTTATTAGGATTATATCCATTTGTTTTTATTTGAAAGGAGCATTATTTGATTACTGCTGCTTTTAGATAAGTAATATGATTTTAATTTTTTATCAGGGTAAATTAAAAAATTTTAAACAGGGAGCTGCGCATTTAGTTTCTGAGATAAGACCGATTTACTTATCTCCTGTGGTAGTTATTAATTGAAAGGGCCTGAATGGCCGAGTGGCTAACGCTCGGTACCACAGTTTTTGGATTCGAGTCCCGGCGGTGCCATGAATGTTTGTAGTGGTTCGGAATTCACTTTAAACCGTAGGTCCTGGTCTAATAGGATTGTAGAGCGTTGCGGGGGCATTGTTACTCCGCGTCCGTGGCTTATCTTCAAGTGACACGCACCCCCTGGGTAATACAGAGTGAGTAACGTCTGTGCAGCGCTTGCCTTAAGCTTCCAAGACCAAGCTACCTAAGTGTTTGCCAGCTACATTAGAAAGAAAAAAAAGTTATTAATTAAATGTCACTTAATACTTCCTTTTACCCTATCAATTAATTTATAAGCTAATATATTAATTGGGGATTTATTTATTATATTAACAAGCGGAATTAGTCTAATAAGAATATTTAGATTATGGAAAAAAGTACTTTATTTTTACAAAGTATGATATCAATTTTAGAATTTGGAGAGTCTCAGTCAATCAAGAGTTTGTTTTTAATGTTTTAATTTTTTTTTTAAATTATTAATAATTTTCACTCTAATATTATTCCTATTTTGAAAAATCATATGACTCTTTTCATATTGTTACTATTTCGCAACGACTTTTATGAATGGGAGTTGGAAATGTGGCGTAATTGCAATTTATGTTTACAAAAACTGATTTATTGTGGGACGTAAAACGGGAATATTTTCCCTAAATATTCTGGATTACTTTATTGAGAGGAATCAACTGTAAATGGCATCACGTTTTATAGCTTTTCTTTACTAATAATACTATAATCAGCTTATACTATTATCATCTAACATTCGAGATCATGAACTCTTCATAACTGGTTTCATTAAAGTTAACAGTACAAATAGGTTTTAATTAGAATGTATGAATGTGTGTGTATATATTATCATCTAGAATGCGTCATTGGATATGTTTTGACTTGGATCCATTCATCTAGCCCAGGGATGGGCAAACTACGGCCCGCGGAGTCAAAGTCATTAAATCAAACTTCATAGTGTAATTAGTTACATATAATGCCTTGAGAGCTAAATTGAAACTTAACAAATTATAATGGATTCAAAACTGAGCAAATTAAAAAAAAAATATTGCAAATAATATTCCATTCCATACTCCAAAAATATTATATAAAAGTTTTTTTTTCCCTCCCAAATGTGATATTTTCATTCTTTCATATGAGAAATAATTTGAAAAAAAAAAAATAATAAAATAAATAAATAAACAAAAGAAATGCAAACAAAATAAATATAATATTGATATTAAGCAATTATCTCCAATGTTTACGATTAATGTACTAACACAGGGAGGGGCCAACTCCTGCCCGCCGGAAGGTTCTATCCGGCCCGCGGATAGAATTTTAATTTGACGGTCCGAGGCAAATTAAAAGAAATATATATTTATATATCATATTTCCGTCTCCTTTTCTACTTTGATTAAATATTATTTTTTACTTCCTTTTTTTCAAGGGACTGATGATCCTTTTACTTTGTCTATTTTTGTTCTACAAATCATAGATCGACGGAAATAGCAAGCACAGACAGCTTTCAATCGGTAAAGTGTTAAAAGCGGAAGTTCTTTATTAGTTATAGCTGTAGATTGGCGCCAATAAGTTAAAAGAGTTTTACAAATCACTTTCCCAGATTTAATAAGACTATTAGCTTCATCCTATATATGTGAACAAGTGTTTTCAACTGTGAACCTTAGAAAGAATTATTTCAGAAGTAGACTGACAGATGAGCATTGAGCCTCGTTCCTTAGAATCGGTACATCTCACTTCGAACCTCACTATAAGAAACTTTTAAAAATGAAATCGCACTTTCATTCATCTCATTGACATATTTAAATTGTAATACTTGTATATTGTTTTTAAAATTTTAGAAAACTGTATCTTCGAAAGCCAAACTTTTTTTTTTTCCGATTTTTGGCGAAAAAAGTTTGCCCATCCCTGATCTAGCCAGAAGAAATAGCATGGTTTATAACTGACTACGGGTATCTGTTCTCAGATTAATATAATAAATTTCTTTTGGGTTTTTTACAAATATTTCTTTCTGATTTTACTAATTTTTTGAGTTTTGGTGAATTTATGGAGGACATGTTCCTCACTCTTATTATATATTTTGCGTACATTTTTGTGTTTTGTGATCTCTAAATGTAATTCCAGCCGTTTACTCTTTTCATATTTGTGTTTCTTTAATGATTTTAAGTTTCGTTGCTGCAGCTCCAGGGGTCTCCAAACTTTCCCGCCTTAGGGCCGTACTGTTTACTCCAATAAGTACCAAGGGCCAAAACCGTTTTAATTTTTCTGCCATTTTCTCTAATTTCTAGACCAGTCGTCGAGTACGTGCTTTGAGCAAGCATATTTGCTAACTACAAACTATTGTTAGTGAAAAATCACAATTATACAAATCTCATTAGTATTTTTTTAGAAGTGGATACCCAGCGGTTTCATTCGCGTTCATTTAGCTTTTGCGTTCCTGAGGGATTTTCAGGATAAAAATCATATGTTTGATTCAGGATACATACATTCCAAACATCGATATACACATACGATACTCTTTACCTCAACATAACTACCGCGGGATGTTCACTAGTTTATAACGTTAGTGGGATTCATTTCAATTATTCGTTAGTTGTTATGCTGAAGTTAAATTTTCTGCGTATTGTGCTTGTCATTAAGCTTTACCTAGCAAGTCAATAAAACCGAGTTATTATCATTCTGTGTTTTTTTATCCAACTTATTACAGCAAAAATAAGCTATAAATCCTGGATACACGGAAGAAATGTTTCATAGCATTTCCATGGAGCCTAAACTCAAAAAACATAATATGGCAAATATGAAACTTGCCATATTTCATTACTTTTCTAGAAAATAAAAATTAAAATGCAAATGTAATTGGGTTTAGAAAAAAGGGCATAATAATTTTAAAAAAAAAGGGGGTATTAAAATCAAATTCAAGCATTTATAGAGACTTGAATTTAGTAAGTTAAAATCCCACATTAATTTAAATTCCACCCAATACAATGTTTCAATGTCTACAGATATTACAAATCGATATAAACTCTCTATATATAACGTACATTTGGAGTTTGTGAAACTGTAATTCCTAAAATTTTTTTTTTTTGCAAAAATTATCCTACAAATTACTTGAAATTACCCTTTTACTATTTCATACCCCCATAAAAAATTATTAGTTTCATTAGTTAAATTATTATAAAAAGATAGGGAGAAATTAATATTATTTTACCTGTATTATTTTTAGATTTACTTTAAAAACAAACACTACTGCATTAAAAAAAAAAAAAAAATGCCAACAGGTGAAAGACGAGAGATTTTTGTGGGGGGATTCTTGAGCATTTACTTTATTTAGATCTCTTATATAATTTAATGAAATGTATTTAAAATTTCAAACATTTAATTGTGTACAATATCTTTACATAATAAAATTTAATGATCCTAAAAATTATTTTCTGCAGCCAGGCAACACATCAAATCTGCTAATACCATGCAAGTATTCATTAATGAATATTTACCATGAAACACTGAAATACAAATAGATATTTCTCCCATAAGAACCTTGTTCAGAAACTCAAATATTACAATTTTTTCTAAATAAAAATTTTCTTTCTTTCCCACAATTCTGAAGTTTCCTTTTTAAATCAAACAATTTGATAACATCTTTGAATTTTCATTGATTTAAATAATTCATTTTCTTCTACAGAAACGGCAAAACATATCACTTTAATGATTTTCAATTACTTTTTAAATCATGTTACACAATTTCTATAAATTAAATGAATAATAAAAGTAATTTTTAAAATATTTTTTATAATATTGTGCTAAAACAAAATATATTTGGCATAGATAATTGTTACTTTCCAGGCATATATTATTTTTGGACTATGGAACAATGCACCAAGGAACAAAAATATACAAAAAGATGCCAATTGTCTGACTCATGTCCCTCGAATTTGTTGATGGCATTGTTGCAATCACTGCTTTTCGAAACAAGATTTGATTGTAATTATGGTAATATGGGTAAAATGCCAACTTCCATTGATAGTCACACTGCCTGGTGGGAATTTTCCAGGTTTCCTCCCATCCAACATGCAAATGACAGTTAAGTAAGTCTAAAAGGCTTCCTGAAGAACACTGTCCTCCTCTCAAAATTCATAGGCAGGTTGTTCATAGTGTACATAATTAGTACATGAAGCCCACAAAAAAAGATGAAAATAAATTAAAGAAATTATAAAGACTTTTTAATTATGCAAATTATGAATATAAAACATTTATTACTAAACAATTAATAGCTATTTATAATTTTTTTAACATAATACAGATTAACATTAAGGGAAAAGAACGCATTTGTTTAAAAAAAATCTTTTTAAATTGATTTCTAAAAATTCTCTGGGCAAATCAGAAAAATTAACATATATGACAAAATTATTTATTAAAGATAATAAGAATAGCTCAATCTGGAATAAAAACAAGTTGATTTCTTTAGTTTTGCCTAATAATAATAATAATACTACAAAAAACATAGAAACTTTGCATCATGAGAAATGAAACTTGAAAAGATAGTGAGAGCAACTATAACTAAAAAAAATCTACAGAAAAATGACGAAACATTTCATTTGTAATACAGCTTTATCAAGATATTTTTTATTACACATATTTTCCTAAAAATTAGAAATAAATAAAAACCTCATAAATAAAACAAAACTTTTGATGGAATTCAATTGAGAATATATAAATTTATAATCTAAATTTTTTTTTGCTCAGTGTTTACAAATAATTTTCAGAATCATGAAAATATTAACTCGATTAAAGATCCTTTCGTGGTAAACATCTTCAATGGTATTTCAATGAGATTACTTAAAATTATCATTGAATTATTTAAAATTGAACATTGATTATGAGTATACAATGATTTACTTCTATAACCAAAATCCCAATTGCAATCAAGTTAAATATAAAAAAGTTTAAAAAAAATATGATATTATGGGGTGAAAAAAATTACACAGCAAATTCTAACAAATGTAATGTTTATTTTAAACAGTATATATACAATTAGTTATACCCATAACTTTCCTTGTTCTTTTATAGATTTCTTTTTTTATTTCAATGAGAAGGAGGAATAAATGTAAAAATACATTTCTAAGAACAGATTAAAAATATCCTGATTAAGTAAACTGAGGAATTTGCAGCATTTTCAACATCACAGATCCTGGAAGCTTTGAATAATTAAGATACATCACAATGAATTATTTGCCGTATCTTTGTTCACATCGACTATAGCAGCACAAAAGTGTTTGAAATTCTTCAAAACTGAAGTTGTGATGCGTTGACTGAAATCTATAAGAATATGTTTAGAAATTAATATTAACAGTATTGCAACATAATTTAAATCAAGAATGCACAGATTTGATCTAAAGAAGAACCCCAAAATTAAAACATTAAATATTCATATAAAAATGTATTTCATATATTATTACAAAGGGATATTGCAATTAAATAAAATTAGTTTGATGCATCACATTACAATGATTTAATAATTATTTTAATATTTCATTTTTTGAGTTGATTTCCATCATAAACATACATAACTTTTTATCAGTCAAATTAGTATTATCCATAATCATAAAAGTTTGTTCACAAAATCAAATTGATACAAAGACGCTTATTGTTTCACTGTATTATCGAACATACAAAAATTATTTTAAAAACTCAACAAAGGAAGTTTACAAAAATTGTTCATTAAATTTTTCAGGTTTTTAATCTTTTGCTTATTGATTCAAGCTGTAAGAAGTTGGGTGCGTTTTCAAGTAAAATTCAAATTAAAAATATTTTTCCAATAGTTTCGATTAAACATTTATGAACAGATTTAATTTTAAAAAGCCATTATTTTTAGTGTGATATGTTAAAATTAAAAATGAGGGGATGCAGGTTACTAAAGCAAAAGTTCATCTGTTCATCCTTATTTTTATAAAAACATTACTAAAATTGCAAAGTAATATCACTAACATAAATGTAAAAAATTTATATTCTGCATAGTAAAGCTTTAATTTTATATTTTGAAGCAGCATGGGCATTTGAAACTTACAATTCCTGTGTTGTTTGATAATTTAACTTCATCATAAAATAATCCATGTCAATGAAAATTCTGAAGAAATTAAAAACACAAACAATTTATAGTGTTGTTTAAAAGTTGTATTTTAAATATATCTAAAAATTCAAAAATAAATTTTATTAATTAAATTGGCTTTCTTTTTGTCAAATATTTACATCAAAAAAGTGTAGAAATTTTCTAATTACTTACACAATATATAATGCTCAAAAAATCTTATTGTAAATAAACTCGCTGAAAAAATTCATACTTAATTTATATGCAAATCAAAATAAATTAAATGTTGTAATGAAAAAAAATTTACTCTCAAAAAGTTAATACTATTCATCTAGATAATATATGAATACTAAGCGGATGAACTTTAAATAAATGCTGAAAATTTTCTACATATCAAACTACTTGCATGTATCATACATCTCTATGAAAATGGGTTGATGTAACATGCTTCTAACAATTCTAAATAATGAAATTTTTCTTTTTTCAGTATGCTTTGTTCTAAATAAAACAAATGTTTTTTGATGAATTTTGCTAAAAAATACAAATAAATTATATAACTTAATGAATATACACAATCACAGTACATCGAATACTTACAATATTTCAGAAAGTCGTATATGCCAAGGTAAATATCCGATTAATGCATTTGTTTTACCAAATACCATCAATAATTCTGGATCTGGGACATCTAATGCACCTGCAAAATAAAAATATATATTTACAAAGCCCGATAAGATTTTTAACAAAATATAATTTTCTCATATAATACACATAAATAAATATAATATACACATGCAGGGTTAATAAAATTTTGAATACTGTTTTAATTTGCTTTTTTTAAAATAATATTTTTTTTATTAGATTTTAAAAGCAATATTCTCTTGGTAAGAGAAAAAAATATCCACCAGTTTTTTTTTTTTTTTTGTCATAATTACTTAAATAGTGCTATAATCTTTTATTTGTATTAATGAAACATTTAACTTATATAAGATAAAAGTTTATATAGTTACTTCATTTTACAGTATTTATTTAAAATTTGGTATGTATGTGTATACAAAAACACAACAAATTAAAAAAATTAAAATGACAAAGTCATATATAGATATATGACTTTGTTAATTTCTAAATGTTACACAACATAAAAGCAGGCTTTTTTTGAAATTTAGTCAAAGACTAATAAAAGACTTTTAAAAAAAAATATTTTTTTTTCTAAGATGCTCCTTCCAACCTTCCAGAAAGGCAAGAATGTTTCTTTTTCCTCTTGATATACACTATCTGGAAGAAAGTGACGGGACACCCCTCGAAAAGTAGAAAAGTCGACAATACAGCTGACACATGCGCAATAATAGGTATCACGTGTCAGCCATATCCTATAAATACTCTGTGGAATCGACTAGAGTTGTTTTTTGTCAAGATGCCGCCACGGGAAGAGTTGTCCGAGTTCGAGAAAGGTGTGTTGGTTGGATTGCATCTTGCCAAGGTGTCAATTAGGGAGATATCCCGTCTCCGTAACTGCTCAAAATCAACTGTAGCACGTGTTGTGTGTTGCTACAAGACTGAGGGACACTGTCAGAACAAACCCCGAAGTGAACGACCTACAGTTCTCACCAGCAGGGACCGGGGGGTGCTCGGCAGGGAGATTCGAAGTAACCGTCAAACATCCATGGATAACATCGCTAATGAGTTTAGACAAGCCACAGGTGTGGCAGTTTCGACCAAGACTCTTTGTATGGAGGCCCATAAGTTAGGTTACACTGGACGTTCGACGGCCCATAAGCCTTTCATTATGAAAATCAACAAGAAAGCGCACCTTCGATGGGCCAAAGACCACCGTACTTGGACTCTGGATGACTGGAAACACGTCCTTTGGAGTGACGAGTCACGATTTACCCTTTTCCGTTCCGATAGACGGTATTGGGTATGGCGTTTACCAGGAGAACGCCTTTTGCCCGAGTGTGT